>WBNM01024571.1:0-120830 GCA_013399055.1 Ramphastos sulfuratus | reverse complement strand
ATATTCCAATAAGCCTTAAACAAATGTACAATTCACACTACACTACATAGACAAACATAGGCATATATAGTATACACTATATAGTATAGTATACACTATGCTATACTATGCATTGTATTCTCTCTTGTATATGTTTTATTTGCGTTATACACAGGAGGGGTAGAATACAGCACCTTCCACACGTGCTGCATGTCAGTGCACAATAGTCTTATGAGAGGTCCTGTATACTCACTAAGCTACATTTATTTCTTCTTCTGTTTCCTCCCATCTGTTTGCTTCGTTATTGCTAATCAACTTGCCATCCCAATCGTACCCACTTACAGAGGACTTAGAGGTGCCTTAAGGTGCAAAAGTGACTTAAGAATCCATTTGACATAGTAATTTTGGTACTGATACTCATATAGAATAAAAACAAACAAACAAATCATATAATTGCTTAGGTTGGAAAAGACTTCTAAGATATTCAAGTTAAACCATTAACCTAGCACTGCCCAGTCCACCACTAAACTATGTCTCTAAGCACCACATATACACAACTTTTGCGTACCTCCAGAGATGTTGACTCAGCCACTTCCCTAGCCAGCCTGTTCCAGTGCTTGAAAATCCTTTTGGTGAAGAAAAATTTCAACCTAAATCTCCCCTGGCATAACTTCAGGGTGTATCCTCTCATCCTATCACTTCTTAGTTTGGAAGTAGACGTCAACACCCACCTTGCTACAGCCTCCTTTCAGATAGTAGTAAAGAGTGTTAAGGTCTCCCCTGAGCCTCTTAGAAACTTAGGAGTAGTTTCCAATACGTCTCAGAGGGATTTTCAGAAGTGCTTTGGTAACCTATCTGGTGGAGAATGAAATTTATGTGCTTGGACATTCTGGAATGCTGTGAGATACTTTTTTGCTTTCTTTCATGTAAAATGTCTTCAGCAGTCTATGAGTGAGTTTAAGACATGTGGTGCTTGAATAACACAGATAAAACATCTTTTCATGCTTTCTTTCAAAATGAGATGCATGCTGTTTTTTTATGGCTGCGGTAAAGTGGTTGCCAGAAGTGTGAACTGGGATCATTCCTACTTGCTGCTGTTCTCTTCTTGAGCTCACAGATAAAGACAGTTTTGCTGCTGGCCATCAGTTCATGTTCTGGGCTGGTTTGGCGGTGAGGAAGTTAGCTGAAATCACTGTGAGAAAACAAGGGAGGAAGTGCTGAAATGTCAGCTTTCAGCAGATAGTTTTGTTATTTGCTTGTTTATTTTTAAGAGGGAGAGAGAAAGAGAAAATGCATGAATAACACTGGGATTTCTGCAAGGCAAGAGGAGAGATTTTAGAAAGAAATGGATTTGAAGAGCAGGTCTGTAGCTTTAAAATATTCCACTGCACTGAAGTGTGTGCCAGAATATTTTAAAGTAACATCAAATATCTTTATTAATAAATTCGTGATAGGTTTATGAACCAGGAAACATTTTGTGTACAAACAAAAAAGAACTGCTCCAAACACACTCAGTATTCAGCCTGGTGTTTATAGGAAATGATGTGCTTTGGCTGTAAATTATGGCAAGATCATGAATTACTATCCCTGACCTTTCCATGCACCATACCCATTGCTCCAGTGGTGATGCCTTGAGCATGCAGATAACCAGGACAAGGCGGTTCATGCCAATGGCATGGGCAATAGCTTTGCAATCCATCCGCAAATGTGGATGGGAGGCTGGGATATGTGGGTGTTATGTGCAATATTTGGTAGCAAAATAAATATCTCTACCTTAGGCTGAGTCTGCATTTTCAATTAATCACCTTTCAGTGGTATATAATTCAATGCATATGCCTGTTTGCCAGGGCTGGATGAAAATTTTCAGTCGAAGTATTTTTCTTCTCAAAACTTTCCCCGTTACTTGTTCTATTTTGGTTCTTTCACTTCTGTGGTTGAAACTGATTAGCTAATCTGATCGGTTCTGATTAACAGAATAATAACTATAAGGACATAGGTTACTAATTTATTATTTTCCTGCTCTTGTGTACTTTTCTATCTGCTGGAATTATTACTGAAGTATCTTAGGAACATTGTCCACGAGACCTGGAAAGTAAGAATTACTATGTGTCTCTGTTTTCATAGAATCATAGAATGGTAAGTTTGGAAGGAGACCTCAAGGATCGTCTAGTTCCAACCCCCTGCCATAGGCAGGGACACCTCCCACTAGCACAGGTTACTCAAGGCCTCATCCAGCCTGGCCTTGAACCCCTCCAGGGAGGGAGCAGCCACAACCTCCCTTTTGCCAATAGTAAAATCTTTACAGCAATATTTAACTATTTCCAAGATGGTTTGTAAGTCTTAATCACAAAAAATTGCTAGATATTTTGAGGTCCTTGGAAGAAAAATGTCTAGTAACTAAGTTGTTGAATTCATGTTATCACAGATATTCTTGCCAGACATTGCTACTGATTGCAGAGCAGAGTATTAACACTTTCTTCCTTACTGCTTTGTTATTGCAGCTCTTTACCAGCATCCCCGGCTCTGTGGATGACAAGGGAACTTGTCAGTGCTCTGTGTACTTGCCGGATACCACCTTTCCAGTGCAGAAGGCTGAGCAATTGGAAATTATAGCCTCAACGCTCACGGAGAAATTCGAGCTAGAGCTTTCTCAAGTAAGGTGTTCTTTTCTCATAAATACAAAAATTGTATCTGAAAAAAAAGGTTTCCTGTGAAGAAGTACGGCAGTCAGCGCTTTTCTGTGATGTCTTTCAAAAAGCAGGGAAAGAGGGCCCTGTAAGAACAAGCAGAAGGGTGATTAAATCTCAAATCTTTATCATTGTAGTATGTCATACATTTGAATATCCTTAGGTCTCTTTTCTAGGCCTTTGCAGCTGGAGGCATATGGTATTTTTTGAAGAATGGTTGTGATTTTCCTCTTTTGGCTCAGTTTTATTGGTTTGATTGCTACGCAGAGCTGTGGAAAGCCAAGCCTCCTGCTCTTTCATGTGTTATTATTTGTATCAAGCCAGCCAGATTGTAAAAGGGAAATGAAGGGAAAGAGGAGAAAGGTCACCACAGTCCAGAGTGAAGAAGTAGGTGAATATTTGCCCCTTCGCTACTTCTGCTCTCACAGATTAAAAAAATCAAGTATCTCCCTTGTCAACATCTGAAGCTGTGACAGTAAAACTGCTGAATTATGCATTGCTGTAGAAGACAAACATACCTTCTACTCTTTGGCTGCTTGTTGCGTGAATTCAGATCCATATTTGTAGGAATTTGGGCAAATCTACACATGCTGCACTGGGTGAAGCTTCCTGTGAAGGCAGAAATCTGTATTTGACTTTGGATAGTGGATAAATATTCAGGATTCAGATTAGGTGTCCAGCAGAAAAATGTTTTCTTCAGGAACCAAGCATCTTAAGACATGAAGTGTCCTTGAATTAATCAGCAGAAAAGGCACAGCATTAAATTATAAATTCTAACCATAAATATTCATAACCCTCCTCTGGTATAATCAAGAACTGATAAGAAGTTGTGCATGAAAAACACAACAACACTCGAAGGATCCTATAGTAAGATCTTTCAGTTCAAATTGTTTTTAAAGAACTAGACCTATCAATGTAACACATTCAGCTGTCAGCAGGGATATGAAGGGCAAGTTGACATCAGTCCCACTGCCTACAAGCACAGGAGTTACCTAATTATGTACAGCATGGAGGTGTAGCTCAGAGTTAATGATCCATGAAAAACCACTGAAATTTCACATTCCCACACTGTTCCTGCTGTGGTCAGTATCAGCATTTTAAGCTAACCACGCTGAGACAGGATGAGGGGTGTGATTCCCAGCAAGAAAGCTGGCATGATTCTTGGTGTTTGTGTGCCACCTTTTCCACTCACTTGGCTTGGTGCAACCAGTCTTTTACCAATACTTTCCTTAGAAAGGTTCACTTATGCTTTAGGATACGTGAATTACCTGCTAGTGCCATGCAGATCTGCAGAGCACCTCAAATGCTGCTTGATCTCACTGTGTGGACAACTTCAGATCTCCACTGAATTCAGATATCTTACTCAATTGAAGACATGGTTTAACTGTAGATATCTGAGATTATGTGTCCAGATTTGTATCTGAAACAATTCAGGGCATGCTGAATCTCCAAGATAGATTTCAGTGTCTAGGTTGACAGGTTGTATCAAGTGCTGTAACTTTGTTGTCACCCTTAGGTGGCCAGCAGTGTAGTCATTGTAGACACTAACCTTGGCTTTCAGTTCTCACAGCAGATAGTGAAAACTCTTGACCTAACTCAGGCTTCACTAAAGTTCACCCTGTCGAGATCAATCAGCTGAACAGTGTTACAATGCATCTAGTTAGATAAAGTGTGATATATAATTTGGTGTGGTAAAGGCAAAGAGACACTTTGGGTCAGAAATGAAAATGAACAGACTGTATTTTACTGTAACCCTGTGTGCAGAATTTCTCAGTTATTATGTTGCTTTTCTCTAGAAAGTAAGCTGTAGTCCATTGCCCTACTGATATCTGAATTTTAAGTAACCTGAGATTTTGTGATGCACAAGGCTCCGTGCTTAAAAATACTCCACCTTCCCAGCTTTGGAAAAAGTCCTCCTTATACAATCCTATATATTACTTTAGTCATGATAATACCCATAGAGAGAAGGAAATGAAATGGAAGAAAGCCAAGCTCTTATTATTGATCATTATTAGAAATGATCCTGAGCAAATTCCTAGGGAATCACACTCAAACATAATCTAGCCTCACCAGAGGGGTGGAAATTTCTACTGAGTCTTTCTTTTTTTGGCTCTGAGAATCTTCGTGTTCGTCTCTCTTCTAAAACGTGTTTGAAACTCGTGGGTGATTTTCCACAAGTAAGAGTAAGAGCTGCAGGATTGGATCCTCTTGAGGGTGCTTTCTATGTGCTAGAAGTTACAGATAAACAACCTGATTGAATTGTTAACCTTTTGCCTGATTGTAGGCTAATTCAAAAAAGCAAGGGGGTCCTTTTATAGAATCAGCAGGCAAGGAAGCTCACAGATAAAGAGATGCTCTCATGTGCCAAATGAGTACAAACTATAAGCTGAAAATACCAGACTAATTTTTCCTCTGTCACATCAACCTTTGCCAGCATAATTATGATTACAGAAGAAAATTAACCTTTCAAAGTACAGTGAGAATTGGCTGCTCCTCTCCATAAGAAAAGGAGAGAGGACACCTCTGTAAAAGGGATGGGTCAGCATGTGATCCCAAGGAAACTGCATTTCAGAACTTGGATCACAATAGCCACAACATCCTCACATAACAAAATCAGGAGATAAAAAAGCATGCCTGCCCTCTGCTTGTACACTGCTTCCCAACCTTGCTCCTTTCAGATCTGTAGAGGTCAGGCCTGCCCAAAGCCAGTGTCCTGGGCCCAGTGACTATAGAGTTGCTGGTTTTGTCACTTCTTTCTTGTCTTCCCTCAGTTCTACCACATTATTTTTCCCCCCTTTTTTCTTTTATATCTTTGTCTTGGACCTTTGTTTCCCCTTCTGTATTCTCCAAATGCATGCTGGAGAAGTGTCTGCTTGCATGCTGCAAAACCTGCTTTGATAAATACCAGTTGCAGGTAAATGACATAGTAAATGATCATTCCAGATTTTTACTGCCCTTTTCATTCCACAATGGTGTCAATGCTTGGAAAGGAGGCAAAACCAAGGAAATGTTTTCCTATATATGCCTCACATGCCTCCATTCTCCTCCTATAAAGGGCTAATACAGGCCCTATGCACTCATTGTACTCTGCTTTAGGTATTTGTGATAAATGTGGCAACAATTGATGCTAGTTATTGGTCGGTATCCCTAAATGTGAGATATGCACAGAATTTCTGTACTAGCCTGTCAGGAGACAGTAGCCAATCCCTAGCAAGTAGATGCAGGGATTATAAGCTGCTGAAATCTATCCACCAAGCAACAGAGCAACATTGTGTTGCCTTTTCAACCAACATTTTTATACTACAGAAACTCCTAAGCCAGACCTGAACAGGTGGAAATGTAGACACAGGGCATTGCAATGCTTGACATATGTGCTGGATTTGTCTGCAAAAGCAGTATGGACCTCTTTGGGCAGCACTGCTGAGATAATTACATTTGTCCAATAATTTGCCAGGGGAGCTATTATCCTAAGTTCATTGCAATGCTGGTGTGGTTGTACAGAACATTGCAGAGTGCTGGGGTAGTTCAGGCTAAATGTGTATGGATATCTCTCAGCAATATTCCACTGGATGGTGTTGACATGTCCTTAAATGACCTAAATGGTTGACTGAGTGAAAACCCTCTGATGTCAGAAGAGAAATTCAGGTCTGAATCCTGCAGCACTCTTCAATCAGGACTGAAAAAACTATGTATTGCCTCGTTCCAGCTCTCAGCACTTTGTCCAGACCACTGGGATCTTAGAGAAAACTCCAGATTCACAGATTTCTCACTAATTGGTAGCCATCACTAATTCCAGCAGTCTGTTTATTTAAGCACTTTGTAGATTTAGTTTGCATTGTATTAGTATTAGCATTAGTATTATTAGTACCATGAGAATGGTTATTAATACCTAGGTAGATTTCTTCATACCTCTGTGATGCACATAGCTTCACACAGCAGTGCAATTTTATACAGACATGGGCTTGCTTTACATTTCTAAAGCTGAGAGCATATATTGTTTCTTTTTCTTTTGTGCAAATGCTAGACACACAATTTAAGCATTAACCTTTAAAGGCCTTTTCCAGAAGACTTTTTGTGAGGGTATCTTCCATTCCATACTGATTTTGATGACCAGTGAAAGTGGCCTTTTCAAGAATATTGCCCAGTTCTTCCTACTCTTTCCCAAACAGATGATGGTGACAGCTAGGGATCCTAGCTGTCTATATTGCCTGTTAGTTTCAAGGAACTAGATCTAAGTCTTCATATGTGATGACTTTTTGATTCTTCATTGTAATAAATAGCTTAACTTGCCCTTACCCTGCCTTGCCCTCCGAGGTCTAGAACATCCAGTGTTATGAGTAAGGGTGCTTCTGCTGCAGCTTATGGAAATTTGCCAGTTTACATCAGAGCAGCTCTAAATCTGACTGCACACATTTAGAACAGAAGATCTGTTTCAAACTCTCATTTAAATGTGTGAGATTGAGCAGCTTGGTTGTGTTGTATATTATGTATATGCATGCAGAGGTTTGATAGTGGGTTCTTTCAGATTTATAGTGTAGTTGTGCCGCTATTGAAAATTAAAGAGGGCCTTGTGTCTTATGATTCTCCTTCTTAAGCTACATCACACTATCTTACGATCTTAAAAGCTCCTTTTTGCCCTTCATGAATTTTCATGCCATGGGCACCCATACTCTTTGATATACAAGACAGTGAATAAAAAGTCAAAGCTGTTATTTGGTAAGTGTGGTTTTTGAAGTCTCTGTCACAGGGGCTACTGCCAAAACAAGGAAACAAAGGTCCATGTTCTTCACGCCATGGCAGGATGCTGGGTTGCACCAACAAAGCACATTGCCAGCAGAGATAAAAGAAGTCATTGTTCTGCTCTACTCAGTTCCTGTCAGACCATACCTGGAGTACTGCATGCAGCTTTGGTCCCCACTGTACACAAAGGATAGGACAGCCTGGAAAGTGTCCAGAGAAGGGCCATGGGAATGATAAGAAGACTGGAGGACTTGCCATATAGGCTGAGAGAGCTGGACTGGTTCAGCCTTGAGAAGAGAAGGCTTAGGGGAGCCCTTATTACCATGTACTAGTACATATGAGATGGCTACTACGAGGATGAAGATTTCCTTTTTACAAGGAGTCACATGGAATAGACAAGGGACACTGGGTGCTCCTGGGAAGATTCTGATTGGAATCCAGAAGAAAATTTTTTGTCACAAGAACAGTTAGACATTGGAATAATCTCACAAGAGGAGTAGTGGATTCCCCTACACTGGTCAGTTTTAAGACTCATCTTGAGAATGTGTGCAGACATCTCATTTAAGCTGCCCTACCATCTGGAAAGGTTGGACCAGATGGTCCTTGGGGTCCTTTCCAACATGGCATTCTGTGATTCTGTGATTTTAGATGCCATTCCAGAGATCACGGGGAAAAAATACTGACTTCCGTTTCATATTAAGAGAACACAAGAATGGTTGAGAGGATATGGGCTAAAAATCTTTCAGTTGAAGAAATAATAGTTATGGAAGTCATAGTGCTGTGGACAGAGGCCCTTGAGCTGCAAATAACATCTAAAAGGATAAATATGGAGCTACTGGTGCAATAAACTAAATACATTTGTTCTTACTTCTTACCTTCTGTATATTTGTTTAAGAGAAGAGAGATGAGAATTTTATGAAGCATATGGGAGAGAAATTGCCTGTCTTTCCTGAAGTGTTAAGTTTCAGGGAACTAGCATTTTCCAGGGAATGCCCAAATCCATATAATACCCTTAACAATCTGCATCACAATGCTGTGCTGTGACCTTTATCTCAGCAGATGCCTTTGTGAAAATATATATTTATCTGGACAACTGTTTAATGAGTCAAAGGCTGAAAATGCTGCTATATAAATTACTTTTGCTAAAGCCTGCAATATATTTTACTGTTTCACTTAAACAAGAGTTATGTTTAAACATCCCCTCCGTGCCCAAAGACAAACCTCAAACCAGTTCTGCCATCTTTTGAGACAACTCAAATATACACAGGGTAAAATCCTATTTGGATTCAGAGTAATATGAAATAAAGCTAAAAAGCTTGGGAATCCTTTATTGCATTTTTCAGCCTCCTTGGGTTGCTTTTGTGAGATAATACACTGCAGATTTCCTAACAAAAATGTCACCAATGTAAGTTATTGGCATACTGAGGAGAAAATTAGCTGACAGAGACAATATTGGCAAATAATTAAAAAAAAAAGGAAAAAAAAAAAGAAAAGAAAAAAAAGAAAAAAGAAAAAAAGAAAAACAAGGAAAGAAAAAAAGAAAAGGAAAAAAGAAAAGAAAAAAAAAGAAAAAAATAGAAAAAAAAAAAAAAAGAAGACTGAGAGGAAAATTCTGTGTTCAGATATACCCAGGTATTCTTGAGGGGACTTTATGGAACTGCTAACTATAACTGAGGGTTAAATTTCTCAGTTTTTGTGAACGTGATGAGAATTTCATTTGTGTAGTCTATGTGAAGAATACATAGGTATGTGGAAGTTATGCATGGGATACTCAGAAATATAATAAAGATGTCAAAAAGGCTTCTCTTATTTGCTAACCTGGACTTGAATATGCATCTTTTTCTTTACTTTCTTTCTTTAAGGTTAGAGAGTACACAAAAAGGATTGAACTGTATGAGCAGCGAATCCGCAATCTAACCCTCAGAGTGGAGCATATGGAGAAGAGCAGTATATCTTACACAGAACTGGACTTCCAGTTACTCAAAGTGGAAATCAGTGACCTAGAGAGACTGGTCACACAGCTGAAATCCAGCCTCGTTGGAAGCAATGTCATCGTTGAGCAAATATTTTTGGAGGTATTGCCAAAGTGTTAATTTGCCACAGAGGGTTCAAATATACAGGTAGTCCATTCTCTTTACTGTTTAGGTTGAGGAAATGCAGCCAGTCTCTACTGCAGCCAGTGGAATTTTTTTAATGTTTCATCAGCATAAATGAAAAGAATGCTTGACCATAAATGTATTAACATTTTTCTCCCCCTGGATATTGAGCACAGAAAAGGAAATCCCAAAGCAACTGGAAAGCTCTTTGCTTTTGCCAAATGCCTGCCTGAAAGTTAAGAGTCTTGCATAGAGTTAAGCACACAAACTGATTATTATAATAAACATTAATTTATAGACACACACACGCACACACACCATTCTTGAAAGCCTCTGTGCTTTAACTTAGATAATTAAAAATTAGCTCCTGGTTGCTAGGGCAGTGGCCCAATCGATATGAAATCAAGTAGTGGGAAAGACTATCACAGCAGACCACAAATCACATTGTCAAAATTGTAGATAATCACTCACCTAGAGAGAAAAATTACTTCAGATGAAATATACTTTTCTTCATTGTCCTCTAAGACATCTAGTAGGTGACTGAGAAGATTATTTGTCTTTGCAAACAAGATTTCCAGATTATTTGGTCAGGCTGGAATAAGTACTTTTTATATACAATGTCTAGTATGTGCCTAAGACTTACTGAGTATTTTTGTATTATGGGGCTGTTTAGTCTTGAGAAGGCTGAGAGGGGATCTCATCAATGTCCATAAATATCTGAGGGGTGAGTGTCAAGTGGATGGGGCCAATCTCTTTTTGGTAGTGCACAGTAATAAGACAAGGAGCAATGGCTACAAGCTTGAACACAGAAGATTTCACCTCAATATGAGGGGAAATGTCTTTACAGTGAGGGTGACTGAGCACTGGAACAGGCTGCTCAGAGAGGCTGTGGAGTCTCCTTCTCTGGAGACTGTCAAAACCCACCTGAATGCATTCCTGTGCCAACTACATTGGGCGATCCTGCTTTGGCAAGGGGATTGGACTTGATCTCTGAAGATCCCTTCCAACATATAATGTTCTGTGATTCCGTATAGAGTAACACTATAATTTTGTGTTTTGTTATACAACTGAGTGCTACAGTCACATAGCTCTGCAGGAAATCTAAAGTTCAGACTAGCAGGATAAAGCCTATTCATAGGAATATTTCTTAAATCTTGTCCTGTAGCATCTTCAGTGGTATGATCAGCCCTGCTTGCAAATATCTGTAAAATAAAGGTGACAGAAATGTAAACTTCTCTCTCTCTTATTTTTTTCCCCCCTTTTAGATCACAAACCTGACTCTCCTGGTAAATGAACTAGAATCGCTGGACAAAAACAATATTCTTGCAATTCGCCGGCAAATTGTCTCTCTGCAGAATCGATTGAAAGAGTGTGAGGAGAACACAAACAAAACTACAGTAGCCCCTTATTTCCCACCAGGTAAGCGTTTCTGTTGTGCATCAGATAAGAAACAACACACTGCACCGGTGGAACAGTAAATACAGACATTTCCCTTTGTTAATATTAAATACAATTGTAATGATACAACTTAGCTTTCGAAAAACTGAGTAGACAGCTCCTAATGTTTCATCAACGGGTTCAAAAGGAAAATGAGGGCAGGAAACAACCTCTTACAAACTCAGTAGCTGTTTTCAAGTGGAAAAAGTTGTGATCTTCCTCTCACCTGAAGTGTGAAAAGCGGATCTCTACCCACGTTTCTCTTACACTTACCTTTTTTTGAGGGGAAACTATGCCTTTTTTTTTGTGACCAGCTTTGATTTTTAACAGTTCCTGTGAAAGTGACCTGTGTCATGGTGATTTTGCTCTAATGCTGCTTGGGAAATGTATGAGGAGTTGATGTACTAAAGCTGTTGATGTTCAAGCTCCGGAAGGTAGCTTTGCATGAAGATTACTTTTGCTTCACAGGCAAAAGATTCTTCTAAATCAGAAGGTCAAGAACCTCTGTGGGAAATTCTGGTCTCAGGGAAATAAGTAGGAACTTCATTACTGATTTCACAGTAACTAGGATATTATTATTTCCTTAACTAGGAAAAGTTATGTTCTAGGGCTTAGATCAGTGGTTCTCAGAGTGTGGTTCATGTAGAAGCATCAACATAGGTGATAGTCATAGGTGTTTACAAGTGATAATCAGTTTACAACTGGAATAACTCCTGTTTTGACATGGTGCTCAGTTTGAAAAATCATATTATGAGTCAATCAGAGTCTGAAAAGTTTTGAGAGTCAGATATAATGCACTGGAGCAAACTAGAAAACACTCATTTGGGTATGTTAGATCAAACATTCTACTTGCTAACAGGCAGGAGGGTTTATCAAATTATCTTGATCCCCTGAGCATTTTATACACAGGGGGATTCCTTTTGATTGTATTGTAAGAGAGAAAGTGCTCTGTCATATCCAATGCCCAGAGGAAGGATTTTGCTTTTTCATGTTAGTTGGTTAACAATCAGCTAGAAGAGCCCATTAAAAAGGTGGAGTTGTGTCCTGCTGACAAGGAGCATAGCTTTGCACATACCTGTGTGTACCATGAGGTTAGCTCCTTCAAATGTCTCATTGGAAAAGTGAAAAGTAGAAATGCAAACTTCTCTTAGGGTCAACGGTCTTTCCTACTAAGATCTCCACAGGGATTCATGGTGATGCAGCCAGCTGCTGCACTTCTCTGACAGGATTTGAGTAGCACCTTGTCTGGGGATCAGGCAGGAGAGGAAGTTGAAACAAAAACCTGCATTGTAAAATCTCAAGGCCATTCTCTGCTCCTTAAGAAAGGGATTGAAACATTTCCATAAAACAACACAACAACAAAAACAAGCAAAAACCCCCAAACAACCAACAAAAAGCAACAAAACAAAACAAAAAAAACCAAAACCCAGGCAGTGTTTTAAAAGTACTTGAAGGGCATTTCATTGATTTATTGAGGGTGATGGTGTGTGGAAAGAAACAACCTCTTTCTCTTCAAGCCTACAGCAAGCCTTTGTTTCAGTGAGAAAGTACTGAACTCTGGAATAAGAATACTGTGTCCTTCCATGAGTGACAGAGGAAGGTGCTGTTTTTATGCCTGGATGGTTGGCATGAGCATCTGTGGGATGTAGGAGCTTTCACAGAGTGGGGAAATGGAGGTATATGTTTCACAGCGTAGCTCCGTGCAGGGATGGGTAAATTATGCCTATACTTGGATGATAGCTCTGGGATGGGTAAAAGTAACTGCATAAGATTGTGACTGTAATAGAATGATTTCACATTGCTTCTGAGGGCATGATGGAGAGATGGATAGATAGAATTTATCTGGGATGAAAATGGTATTGCTTTAGTGCTGCCTTAGTCCTGAACGATGTGCCAGCTAGCTCAGGCACTGGTCAATGCATTGTGTGGGAACCACAGAACAGAAACTAACTTACAAGGCCAAGACCCCAGATGGTATGAACAGTGATAGCTCCATTGACTTCCAGAGAATTACCACCCCTGGCAACACTTGAGGACATCCTCTGGTGTTATCTGTGAGCTTATCTATTGCCCACAGCAGTAGGAATGATGGAGGGGTTGAAGGATGTGTGTGGACATACTGTCACGATCACCTTTAAGGATAAGGATGATCTCTGAGACTGGCACAAAGGAATGACAGAGCAACTGCAAAGGGCTGGCAAGTTTCCTGGCTGTTGGGAGATGTCAGCTATACCCAGGTGTTATGTAGGCTCAGAGCCCTGCTAATCCATGCAGGACTGATGTATCCTGACTGTGTGCCTGGCAGGGAGCAAATATTCTCTGGCCAGAGAACATTGTAGAGCAATTACCTGTCCTGTGGATTGCACCTGAAAACAAGTAGTAGTAAGATGTTATTGCTTGGGGAGATGGAGTAAGTGTGGGAGACAGCTGTATTTTCTAGATGGTCATTTTTGGAGGCTTTGCATGGATGGTTACACCTAGGCCTCTGAAGCTCCCTAGCACTCAGTTACGTGTATGAACACAATTTCCATACATTTTCTCTGCAAGCTTGAGTGCCTTGAATTCTTGCCAAACCATTTGGCCTTGCCCTGCTTTTAGTTCATATTATATTTATAATGTTTATATTAAACTGACTCTTTGTCCTGTTTTCAGACTGCATTTTCTTTCCCCCTTCATCCTCTCTCCTGAATATTTTGGGTAGGCAACAAGAACTAGAGAGAGCTTGGATAATCCCCAAGCTGTCTAAGACCATGAGTCTAAAGGCAAGTTTAATTAAAGCTTCTTGCTTCTCAGTGTTGTAGTACACAGACCCTCTGACTGTCCCCCAAGGTTTTTGCTGCTGTGTTTCAGACTGATCAGGACTATTCTCAAACAACATAGAAGAAATAAATCACTGCTTTCCATTTGCCTTTCTCTTGGAACGGAAAGGTGGGTGTCTGAGTGTCTAATTAGGATGGAGCTCAGTTAATCATCCTCATCATCATTGATTTCCTGTTTGCCACAGTTCCTGGTAACTCTGCACTCACCATTCTAGAAGGAAGAAATATTTATTCATTCATTTGTCTTTTGCACCAATCTCATATGGCTGCATCAGGGCATGTACAGAGAGAAAAGACCCCAAAACGGTTCTCTGAGGACACTGAAGCAGAATCTTTGTCACATTTCACTGAAATGATCTGAGAGAAGTATCAGGAAGAAGTGAGTCAGATGAAAGTCTCAAAGGGAATAAAAGAAAAAAAAAAAAAGCTGTTTTTTCTGGCTTTTATACATTTAGAAATTGAAGATTTCAAGTTACCAATGAAGAGGCCTTAGCAATAGAAATACATGGTGTAACGTAATGTTGAAATCTAGGCAGTCCTATCAGAGTCTTATAGTGATTTTAATTTTACTCTTTAAATTTT
The DNA here is from genome assembly GCA_013399055.1 of Ramphastos sulfuratus. Classification (NCBI taxonomy): domain Eukaryota; kingdom Metazoa; phylum Chordata; class Aves; order Piciformes; family Ramphastidae; genus Ramphastos; species Ramphastos sulfuratus. The sequence goes on along the minus strand of WBNM01024571.1, from coordinate 106,490 downwards.
ACCTCCTATATACCTAAGATGTTTGCATTTTGGAATCTTTTTAGGTTGTGTTTTTTTAAATAAATCCATCCATACACAGAGAGACACATGCATACAGGTACCTGAAAAGGTCTGTCCAGTTACTTCTCTCCAGACTGCCTCTTCTGTCCTTGTGCATCTCTCCATTGGCTATAGAAGTAGCTTAGCTGAGGCACATGAATTTTTACTTGCCTGAAGGTAGGTTAGATGAATTCCAGTCCCCTCACCTTATCTCCTGTTAGATGTTGACAACAGAAGTCCTCTCCAATGCAGCCATCAGGCTGTGTCTGTGCCTAGTCATACCGTTAAAGACTGAGGTGCTTGTGTTGGTCTTCCTGTGTCAGACAGTAGGAGGCAAGATGCAGACATACAGACATGGCACTCTGGAATGTGGCTTAATGGCCATGGCAGTATTAGGCTGACATTTGGAGTCGATACTTGTAGCAGTTTTTTCCAACTGAAATGATTCTAAACTGAGTCTGTCCCTGAGCAGCTCTGTCTCCTGTGTCTTAAGCCATACGAGGGTGGTAACAGCTCCCACACCAGAATGCAGTGGTTTGATGGAAGAAGAGGGTGCATTTCTGGTGCTCAGGAGCATGTGTGAGGCTGTAGCATTGTCTTACTCCAGGTCTGTGCCCCTCATGGTAGTTCTTTTAAATATGGGTGCTACCTTGTGATCTTCAGCTGCATAAGCAAACTGTGGTCCCTTCTGCACTCAAATGCAGCTGTTTGGTGAGGTGAGGCTGCTGGAGTATTTTTGGTACTCATACTATTGGAGTGGGAAACCAATGTGCTCTGCAAGTGCTTCAGAGTGGAGTGAGGTGAGACCCAAAAGGATGCTTAGTTCTGCAGACTGTTAGTTCAGCAAGTCAAGCTCCCTCCAGTTCTGATGACATGCCAGCTCCTTTTCTGATGAAGGATTAGTAGATAACTGAGGTGAGATACTGGTTCTTTATGTAGGCACAAGGAGATGTGTATGTATCTATGTTAGTCGTCCTCTTGCATATTTTCTATATAAGCATGAAACAAGGGAAGGCAGAAATACAGGGACGTCACCTATGAGTGGCCCAAAACCATGGAGAAAGGAGTTAAGAACTTGAAAGTCTGAATAATGCATATGGATTTATTTCAAGTACCTTCTAATATTTACAAAATTACATGACACTTTGCTTCCTTTGTGCATTTTTTCCCCCCCACAAGATCCAGACAGGGAGGCAAGTTTAGATTAAATAAACAACAATGAATTCTTCTGAACCTGTGCAGAAGACAGATCACCCCCTGACTACCAGAAAGTTTCTTGGTGAAAAATAATAATAATTCTGGGAGAGTTTTTCAAGGAAACCAAAATCAAGCACACACTCTAAAGAAACCTCAGACAATTTTTGATGTCATTAAAACGGAACACGCTTCTAACTTTATTTTAATAATTCATTGTTTCATAAATAAAAACCAAACAAGTGTTCAGCAGAGAGATCTCTTTAAGGGAAGAAATAATAATTTATTATTTCTTTTGTAAAAAAGGTCTCTCTGCTGAACACGTTTGTTTTTTATTTATGAAACAGTGTGTGAATTATTAAAATAAATCTGGAATTGTGTTCTGCTTAATGACATGAAAAATTATTTGAGGTCGTATATAGATGAGCTTAGCAGTGCTTCACTACCTGCAAGCTTCAGTGCTATACTTTTCTAAACAAACCAAGAATTTTAGAGCATTTAATAACCATTTAATTCTGAGATAAGTTTATTGTGATTTAAGCACAGTAATATATTCAATATGTCAACAGCTTGAAAAAAGCCCTCATGCCAGACATAACAATACATAATAGAGATATAAGAAAGAAAAAAAAAAAACAGTTCAAATTGATTTATGGAGTTGGCAGTCTGCAAGTCATTTTGCATGTCTGCCTTAGCTTTCCTCCTTTGCATGAGCTGAGGAACAAGTGCCTCCAAATGTTGGTATCTGTGCCAAGTGCTGAGGCCATTTTACTAGCCATGCTACGTGCCATTTCCAGAGTCATACAGCAGTGCCTTCCTTGTGTGCTATATTTGGAAATGAGGTTTCTGCTCCAGGGCCTCGTCCTTCATAAAACACTTAAGTGCATGCTTAAATGCTCATCTGCTCCGAGCCAGGAATGCTGATTCGCATCGATTCTTGGTGGTACAAGGGGAAGTGGTGTTCAATCAGGGTCATCCCATGCTTCAGTTGCAAGAATCCCAGGACACAAAAGTGGCTAGGGGAGGTGACAGGTTGTTCACAACTCATGCCACCATCTCTGCCATGAGCTGGGCACTCAGTGTTGTAGAGCTGCTCCCATGGGTAATGCTGACCCAAAGGAAGTTCCCAGCGTGGCCTGGGGATGCAGGTGGTTAGGTCAGCAAAATTATTTATATTTAATATAAAGCTGCTCTTCGTCTTTCTCCTCTATGTTGAGAGGGGACTGCAGGTGAAGTCACTAGCATAAGACAGCACAAAACTGGGAGGGGAGAAGGTGTTACGTAGTGGAAGTAGAGAAATACTACATTTTGAGAAAGGAAGAGACATTGAGAACTTCACTGCCTGAACTGACTTTATACATTGGCACCAATGTTACTCCCCTGCTTGGACATTTCTAACATTCAGGTTACAAGCTTCCTTGTTCCAGAGGCAGAGCACCTCACACCTGTGCAAAGCAGATCAGGAAAATATTTTCCTGCATTTGCCGCAGTCCATTTTCCACCAAATTTCTTACCCAGTCTTTTCCTGAGTACTTCAGCTCGGTTTGTTCATGTTTCCCTCCGTGAGATAGACTCGAATGCCTTTGAGAAGCAGATACCTCCTAGGCATTTTATGTCAATGGCTTCAGGAGTTTTCAGTTCAGCTCTGTGGGTATTGTCTAGCCTTGCTTGGGGATGGCCAGCTTTGTGGGCAAAAGGTAAGTTCTCTCTCTGTTATTTCTCTCTCTTATTTGTGCCAAGATATAGGTTATTTAAATGCTAGACACCCCCTCATATGACTGAGCTTATGAACAGCCATTCTTTTCGTGCAGGCTGTTAGCAATCGTGACACGCCATCCATGCAAAGTATTAAACCCTCAAAAGATAAAGTTTGACTTTCACCATTGACATCATAGCTGACAGTGCACAGAGTTCCCATGCTGAGGGAAGTATTATCAACATCAAACAGCTGTGGCCATTAATTTATCCATTAATTGATATGTGAGACTTGGGTCGATTCATATTATGCTCTGTCTTTAACAAAGAAGACTGTCTAGTGGCTAAAGCACCCCACTGAACTGGGAAACACTGGAGCTGGTGCTAAGCTTGTGAGCTGGTGCCAGTAGCTTGACGTCACTGCGTCCATTATCTGAGTTGAACATATCCTCACAATGAAAAATCTGGGACACTTTTGTGCCAGGAATGCAAAAAGCTAATATTAACACTTGGAAAAAAAACATGCTGGTTTTTGCCAGTGGCAGCTTTGGGCTCATCAGAGGCCCATGAACATTTCTGAGTGTAGGATTTTTTTCCATCAGTGATGTACAATATTGAGAATTTATCAGCAAACAGGAATGTCACTGCCATTCACCATGAGTAAAAGGAAAGTATTTCTTGCATCTAAATTAAATATTCCATGATACTGAAAATGGCTTCTTAATTGATATGTGGAAAGCAGAGTTGTTCTGGTTCACTTTGAGGGTTATATTCTCTTTAGAGCTGCCTCACATGAAAACTTTGAGTAATATCCATCTACATTTCCTAGGCTTGATTGTAGCTCCCTGAAAATTTCTTTGAGGGCCTGAAGTGGAAGGCACCATGCAGCTGTGATGCACTGTTGCAAAGATGTGATTCTGACAGCAGAATGCTGATCTGAAATGTGACTTTGGAACTGCTGCTGCTCCTTCCTTTCCCTCCACAGTGAAATACACAGAAATCAGATTCTCCTCTTTCTTTTTTTCCCCCTGTCTCCCATACTCTCAGTTCCACTGAGGTAGAAAATAACATAAAATGCTTCTGAAATTGTATTTTCCAAGGGATTTCCTAGTCTATCAGACTGGTGTGCATCAAATGAGTAGCAACAGAAATCTGTCCCTTTTCTAGAACAGTGCAGTAAGCATTTATTTTCTGATATATATTATATTTTCAGGATATATTTATTTATATCCTGACTGAGGATGGATGTCCCTATCTTTTCTCCACCCTACCCTTGCCACACTCCCACCTGACCCAAGAGCTGTAATAGTGTGTACTATATCTTTTTTAACCGACTTTCCAAATCAACTTGAAACACTTAGTGCCATCCAGTTGCTGACCTTGGCCCAAAATGAGGCTTTTACATGTGAAGCTATGCATTTATGTCTCTGTTTTGCCACAAAGGTAATCCCTAGTAAACACACTCCAGAGGCCACAGTATACAAAACTTCTCTCTTAAAGGCCATGTTTGGAAAAGCTGTTTTGTTTTTCTTTTTAATTACAGGTAGCTGCATTCATGGTGGACTGCTGAATATTAGCGAGCCCTATGTTGTAAAGCTGAACTGGAGAGGATTTTCCTACAAATATGGTTCCTGGGGTAGAGATTATTCTCCCTCTAATCCAGAGAAGGAAGTCTATTGGGTTGCACCACTGAACACAGATGGGAGATACCTGGAATACTACAGAATTTATAATTCCTTTGATGATTTGCTGCTGTTTAAACCCACATATGAAAGTAGAATAACATATGGGGAAGGAAGTGGTGCTGCCCTTTATGATAATTATTTATACTATCATTCTTATAGTTCAAGATACATGGTGAAGCATGACTTAAGAAAAAACACCATGGTTTTGAGGAAGGAGCTTCCAGATGCTGTCACCGGTAACCGTTTCTCTTATGCAGGTGTGTCATGGCAAGACATGGATTTTGCTGTGGATGAAATTGGGTTATGGGTAATATATTCAACAGAAAATAGCATGGGCAACATTGTGATTAGCAAGCTCAATGAAACCACACTTGATGTGCTGAATACTTGGCAGACGAGACAGTATAAGCCATCTGTTTCCAATGCTTTCATGTTATGTGGTGTTCTATATGCCACAAGGCCAATGAACACCAGGAAAGAGGAAATCTTCTACATGTATGACACACATACTGGCCGAGAAAGTAGAATTAGTGTCGTGATGGAGAAAAAGTTAGATAAAATCCAGAGCATTGACTATAACCCCTCAGATCAGAAACTGTATGTTTACAATGATGGTTACCTTTTAAGATATGATATGATCTTTCAGCCTTAGTATGTCAGTGACAGCAGCAGCTAAGATGGGAGATCTGACACACCTTTAGACTGTGCTATGGCCAGTTTAGAGTCCATTTGGTCTGATGTATTGTATCTGTGGGTGTTATATATATTACTTATGTTCTTTAAAGGAATTGCCCACTCTGGTCATTAGTATTAATGGCAGCAATGTACTACAGGACTGGGTTCTTCAGGTTTTGATTGGTGTTTATTAGCGTTCGGTGCTTTACAATTGCTCTGCCTCTAAGAATAGACTTAGTGCATAGATTTAGTGCATTTTGTTCACAGAAATTGATGGACACAGCCTATCTACTGACTGAGAAGCTAATTACCCGCTAATGTTCATTTGTCAGTGTAACACAGACAAGTCACCCAGAACTGAGAATGAATTTCCACTGATCTTCATCAGAGTGAATTGAGGCCTCAGAGAAATTAATTGAAGGAATAAAATAGTGTAGGAAGTAGACTTAGTCATAAGGCATCAACTCATTTGTTTTGTAGAAGCAGTAGTATTTGTCTCAAGGCTTCAGGACAGAGGGCAGAAATGCATTCTGCTGTTTGAAGTCCTACCGCAGTGAGAGAAAAGAAGGCATCGCTGCTATCACTGATGCAGTGGGACAGTCACCCCCCCCGCCAGGAGTTGCCTCTTAGCAGCTCAGCCCTCTCCCAAGTTGCCACAGCAGTAGTCTGTGTTTTTGGAATGACTGCTGGGGCAAAACTGGCAGCATGGTTTTCACCAATTTTCCTTTTGTCTCACTGCTGTCCTTGGCAGTTCTGTGTGCCTAAAATTGGCCTTATGAATGGTCTTATTGCAATCTACCCATGTTTTGTGGTCACCATGGCTCCATTTTCCTGGCAGTACAGTGCAAGGAACACTGTTTTCCTTTCCTTTATGCTCTTGTAAACTGATGCAAATCCTCCTGTTGACTTTAGTGTCCACAAGTGGCTCTTAAGTGTATATCATGCATTGCTGTAGAATGACAGTTTTGTTATTTAATGTGCCTATATTTGGCATTTTTGCCCTTCGGTAATTAGATTCCTGAGAGCTTTGTTAGTGTAAGGTGCAACTTGTTCCTTGGGTAATTCTGTCTTACAGAAAGTGAGAGGTCTTGTGGAAAACAGAAGTCTGGTCAAAGTAGCTGGATACATGATGTATTGTTTTTTTCTTTTTTAATGGGTATTGTGAAATAGCTTCTGACTGTGCACACTGTAACAATGTCTTACCTTCATCGTGTCAGAAAGCAGACTGAAATACTGAAATTCAGAGTTCTACACAGTGAAAAAAAAACCCAACCCAAACCAGTTTATGTGGCTCTTTTTCTTCTGTTTCCTATGCAATCATGTCTGTGTCCTCTTATAATGTGTATGCAAGTGACTGCTTTTGTTTGAATAAAAGAAAGTATTTCAAAGAATCTCAGTTGTGCTATTGAGCCATGTAATGCTTCTTGTGACAAACAGGTAACTTCTAGGATGCAATGGGAAACCAGGGCACCTGCTTGAAACAGGATCATTGCACTCACCTGGGCTTTGCATGCTTAAGCAACTCTGGGAGCCACACAAAGGTGTGAATCACTATGTCAACAAATATGTACGGGGAGTTTTATTTCCCCCCACAGAAATATGTTAGCTGGTTAGGGTAACATTTCTTCAGCAAGCTGAGATGTTACTCGAGATATCAGAAGCTGATGAACTGATGACAGGGTTTGGAGCCAGGTGCTGCCACTTATCAGGTATCAGCATCTGTTTGTTGGAAACCTGTGAAATTCATTTGAAAGCCATGGAAGCATTGGTGCAGTAATCTGGTAAGTCAGCACAGGCTGGGCTGCTGTGTGAACAATTTGCAACAGACCAAGTAAGAGCAGGTACGAGATCTTGCAATGACAGGACAAGGGGCAATGGGTTTAAACTGGAAGAGGGGAGATTTAAACTGGATGTTAGGAGGAAGTTCTTTACAGTGAGGGTGGTGAGACACTGGAACAGGTTGCCCAGGGAGGTTGTGGTTGCTCCCTCCCTGGAGGTGCTCAAGGCCAGGTTGGACAAGGCCTTGAGTGACCTGTACTAGTGGGAGGTGTCCCTGCCTATGTCAGGGGGTCGGAACTAGATGATCTTTGAGGTCCCTTCCAACCTTACCATTCTATGATTCTATGAAGTAAGGATTTGGCTGAGAAAGGAAGAAGAAAATTATGCAAAAAGTACTTTTCCCCTCTACATTTGTGTGTGTGTCATGGAAGGTGAGTAGCTCTCCGCTTATTTTTCAAGAAATGCCATCATCATGGGCTTTGAGGCTCTTCAGCTCACCACCTTTTAGGAACTGAGTTGATGTTAGCATATGCTTGACTGATTCTGGTGAATTGACCATGATTCTCAAGTTGTTCCTGAGAACAGATCACAGAATCACAGAATTAATCAAGTTGCAAAAGACATTCAAGATCATCAAGTCCAACCTATCACCCAACACCATCTAATCAACTAAATCCTGGGACCAAATGCCACATCTGGCTTTTTTTTTAACACTCCCACTGGCGGTGACTCCACCACCTCCCTGGGCAGCCCATTCCAATGGCCGATCACTCTTTCTGCAAAGAACTTCTTCCTAACATCCAGCTTAAACTTCCCCTAGTGCAGCTTGAGACTGTGTCCTCTCATTCTGTCACTGGTTGCCTGGGAGAAGAGACCAACCCCCACCTGGCTGCAACCTCCTTTCAGGTAGTTGTAGGCGGCGGTAAGGTCCCTCCTGAGCCTCCTCTTCTCCAGGCTAAACAGGCTCAGCTCCCTCAGCCACTCCTCACAGGGCTTGTGCTCCAGATCCTTGTAGTCTAGCCTCTTCTGCTTTGGAACAAGTACTCAGTCTGGACTGGAGGCTTCCATGGTAGAAGTGGAGATAGGGATGGTGGACATTGGCACAGTCCTGACTTTGGGCATCAGTCACCTCCTTGGAGATAAGGCTGCATCGGGACATGGGCCCACAGGTTGTCTGGTTTTGTAAGGCTCTAGTGAGCTGGAGCCTGGCCCTTATGCAGAGGCTGATGGCCTCAGAGGGCTGACATGGGGTTTTGGACAGGGTGGTGGAGAGCCCTGTGGAGTGGACAGGGTGGGAAATGAGGCCCCTCGTGCCACAGCAGCTGTCATTGTTTCTGTTAATAGGAGTCTCTACAGAGCTGTAGAAAGACTATTGTGCTTTTAAAAACAGAAAAATAAAGGCATGAAATTACTATATTCCAGCTCTTGGCCTATTGATTTGGCATCTCCCTGTGGAGGTTTTGGGATATATAAACAGTATTGAACATAAATAGTACTTGCCACAGAGCCTGAAGGAGAGGACATCTGTCTGCACAGTGACACAGGGAACTGCAGTACAGGGACTTTGACGCAATTTCGTTGATGTGTGGTTTTCACACCGCTTAACTCCAGTCACCTAAGGCGGCATACTTGGCTCTGATCTGTGCAACATACATTGGGAAAGAAGGTCTTTCTGCAAAGGAGCACTTCAGGCAGAGGGAGTAATACATCTTTTCACTTCTTCCATTAGACTTGTTCTTTCAGGTCTTGGGCGAAGGTGATTCACTAGAGCTGGCTACTAAAAGCAGTGTGTTCTTGAGCTGGCTGTTGTAGACAACCTTGGGCAGACTTCACTTGCTGTCCCTGTTGCCTCCTCTGCTGTAGCTGGGGCTACCTCTGCTTTGTCTGGAGGGTGTTTCTTCCCTCCTTCTTGGACACAGACAAGTTACCTCCATGTTTCCAAGAGCAGGCTGTTACTGGCTTGGTTGACTTCATACCATTCTTTAGACAGCTTGCAGTGGCATAAACTTCACTCTAACCTCTTCCACTCAAACTTTCCTGACACCCACCAACCTAGTTCCTCCTACTCTGTTCAAAATACAGTGACAAAATGAAGCTTTTCCCTTCCGCACTCCTTCTTGCTCCCATCCTCTCTTTAACAAGTTAGATGGAAGGTTTTTATTCTTTGGCCCAGGACTTTCACATACTTCCCTCTCAGCAACTCTGTTACCTGAGCCCCCCTGCTTTGCTGCATAAGTGATGTCAACCTCTATTATCATCTTCTCTTTTCACATACCCTTCCCTTTATCCCACACTGACTTTTCTCTGGGATGCCCTCTCTGAAGAGATCTATCAGCTTCCCTGTACTCCTCCAAATTTCTCATTAATTCCTCTGTGAAGCTCCTGATAAATTGCCAACTTGCTACAGCTAACTTGTTGCCTTCAGTAGGAGACTGGTATTTGCATCATGCACTCAGTTAGCTGGCACATGAGAGCATAAAGCTGGCACATACGAACTCTCTTATTATTCATTCCCGTATGTCACTCCCTCACTCTGTTACATCCACTTGTTGTATCTCATTTTAAATGGAGATTGTATGTTCCTCAAGGGAACTACCTGCCTCTTAGTCTGGAGTAGTGCAGCACCTAGCACAACACGCAACTACCTTCCTCCTGTCTCCTAGGTACTTCTGAGCAGCAGACAATAAAGAGCAGCAAGAGCTGGCCAGGGATTGTTGCATGCATCTGTGTTTTTGTCTGAATTTTCATGCATGCTGCTACGTGTACTGCATATAAATTGGCTTTGAAAAGTAGGCAAACAATATGCTTCCAGACAACTGGGTAAACATTCTGTTGCAAACTGTTTTCAGTAGCTAGGTGCACATAATGTAGCCACAATGCATCCCTAAATTTGTACCATGTGGGGAAGGATCACTTTTCCTCCTGTAAATATTTGATTTCCTTCCTTTCTTTCTTTGCATTTTTGTGACTGCACAACAGTTGCTGCCTGAAAGGCAAAGACCAATGGCACAAGTGTGCACCACGCACAGAGCCTGCAGCCATGATTTTTTTGCTGCCAAACGCTGCCACAACTGCCACCACTCCACATAAAATACTGCCAATCAGCCTGTGACTCTGCAGGACAAGTATTTCTCCTTCTATCAGGACAAAATGCTCACTTTGTAAGTGAGGTGGATTTGGAGAGATAAGAATTGAGGAATCACAACATTAGGATTTATAAAAATGAGCACGTGTGAGGGCAAACGTGTATGTCTAGCAGGAATCCTCTCTTCCCCTCTGCTTGCTGGGTTGCTGCCAGTTTGCAAGCTGTTAGCCACATACAGGGAAGCAAATGAAGTGAAGGAAGCTGCATGGGCAATAGTTCTTTTAAGTCTTCAGGGAATGGCTCTTGCCACTGCCCTACATTCTCCAGGCCAGTTGGGTTGTTCTTGGCCTTGGTCCATGGATGAGGGCAAATCTGGATTTAAAATATTGCTTTTCCTCAGCAATGAGGCTGGAAAATGGTGAGCAAGTCCCCCGCTCAGCAGCTCCCAAACTACTTCTGTTGTGTGATTCCTAGAGAGTAGTGGAACATGGTCATATCTCACATACAGCCTTTGGTACATGTATCACGATGGAGATGTAAAGAGATGCTCTGCTGCTATACAGGTACTGAATCCACAGATGGCAGAAGGTGTCACCAGAAGAAGAGATCTGAGTGTGCAGCTTTTGGCTGGAGCTGTGCAGACGAGGGGCAGAATCCTAGACACAGATCCCAGGAGGTCTCCATGTCCACCATTCTGCTTGAAAACAGGATCACGTATGTCTAAGCTGCCCTTGACAGATGTTTGTATAATCTGTTCTTTAAAACCTCTAATGAAGGAGATTTCACATTCTCCCTAGGTGGCCTCTTTGGGCACATAAATATCCTCACAACCAGGAAATTTTCCATAAAACTTCTCTACTGCAGATTTAGCAGATTTAAGAAGTCAAGCATGACTATGTTGCTGAGACCAAAGTCACAGTTGTTCCAACATCCTCTACACAGCAGTGGTCAATAATATAAGCTCCAGAGACGTGTATAGGAGCAGGACAAGGATGCTGTGATAATCTTGCCACTAGACTTTCTTGTCTGAAGTTTGGAAATGTTTTCCTGGTCTGTTTGCAAGAGATTAAAAATGCAGTTAATTCTCGTCTGTGTAAGAACCATTTATATATTGGAAAATACTTCTTATATATCTACAATGTCTTTTCTAACTAAGGAAAACCTCCTTTCCTGCTACTTCATATTTTCTAAATCTTATAAAATTTGTGTTGATCTCCCCTTTCAGCTGACCTACAATTCACTTCACCATCATTGAGAAGACTCACATAGAACACTTTGAACTAGGACCACTTTTTCTATTGCTGATGGATTCGGTCCCCATCTGATTTGAAATGAAAGCACTAAGAAGACAGGAAGAGAAAAACCAAGAAGACTAACACCTTAGGCCAAGCAAATTCCCTGAACATGGAGAGCCCCATGGCCTACCTCTTGCCTCTCATGTTCATAAACTGAGTGCATGAGAGATGCAGAAGCTGTCAAATGTACAGGAGCCAGCCCTGGGACTTCTTTGTCAGAGGCACAGAAGAGTTGGGCTGTTATTATTGCATGCTCCAAGGACATTACATTCCTGCCTACATGGTAATATAGTTTTCAGTGGAGGGATGGAGAATTTGCCTCCAAATGCCACAACCCAGCCTCTGTAATATTCCCTGCTGGTGCTGTAATGAGAACTGAGGGCTATGTGGATTTGTGTGGGGGTTGGCTCTTATTCCTAGCATTACAATGGCAACTAACTAGGAATTTTCAGTCTTTAGCATTTCCTTCTGGCTGGCTCAGTGAGTCAGTTCTGTATTGTCCTCTTAGAATCTCAGGTCTCCCATTGTATTGCATGGGGGAACCAAGGATATGTCTGTGCCCTGAGGTACAATTCCTTACAGTGGCACTTGGAGTCACTAAGCTGAGATGATGTAAAGTTGCCAGTGCCTACTGGAGCACAGACAGAAATCTTCTTTCCATCTTTCATTTGGCAGTATAGACAGCTTCTTAAAGCTGAAAAACAGGATAGCTATTTTAGCATGATGCTAACACGAGCACTTGGCTAGCAGGCTATGCTAATGTGACTGACTTGCTTCCACAGTGCAAGCACTGTGCCACAGAAATGACCCAGCTTGTTTAGAAAGACGTAACAAACCTCTTTCTGCACTGTGGTGTGGGTACATTGAAAGGCAACTCCCTTGGTGCTAGGCGCTCCGCAACTGGATGTGGGAATGGCTTTTGTGCCTTTAGCTAGTGAGCAATAGCTTTGTTATCCTCCTGGTTTCTTGTGTATTTTTAGGTCCATCTGTGCAACTTAATTAATTATCTCCTGATCTGTAACCAGGGTGGGCCAAAGGAGACTGGAAAGGCTGAGGTGATGTAGGATTGCTGCCACTGCTCTTGCAAAGAAAGATCAGTGTTTGTAAGACCGGCATAAAAGAATTGAGGTTCTTGATGCTTGTGCAGGAAGCACATACACAAGCTGCACAAATCATTACCGTCTGTGTTATGAACAGACCCCAGAGCATTAACCTGTTCTACTAGTTGCCTATGCTGAAAATACTGTTTATGTTAGCAAAGCTGAGGTACAAATCCTTCTTATGCATAATGCAGGACACTTTATACATTTGACAGGAAAGCAATTTGAAGCATTTTGAATGGAAACATTCTCTGCTGAATCGTTTTATTGTGATGAAAAATACCCCCAAGAAATCATGACGTTAAAGATGCTGGCTCTTTGGAACTCAGGAAAGTTTGGAATGATCAAATGCACCTTGATTTAACATTTTCTGCATCTCCCTTCTTGGTGTGTCTGAAAGCAGGGAGAGATTCGTTTAGCTTTTTAAGTGGGAATAATAATGTTTAGCTCTTCATATAGTGACTTTTATCTGTAGGCCATAGAGTCTTTCACTAACGGTAATGTAGCACAGAAACCTCAATGCGAAGAAGGGGAAGATATAATAACACTCCTCATATTTATGCTAAACTCTGTGCCTTTATAAAAGAAGGAGAAAAAGTCAGCTGGAAGTTGTGAAAGATCTCTTTATCTGCAAAGCATTCCTTTTATAGCTTCCCTACCCTTGAGGAATCTGCAGCTTTGCAGAGTGGGGTGCAGTCAGGTTTCTGTAAGTCAGAAGAAGTGCATACATCTGGGCTTTTGTCTCTCTGCTGACTACTGGCATCTTTCCCCTTCAAGCAACCTGACTCCCTTAAAAACTTCGGGGTGCAGTCTATGCAGCTTTGCACTGTGCCCTGTCATACGGGACAGGAAGCAGGATGAGGATTGGTACTGCTTCTAGCATTGCCGGCTCCTGCAGGGGTTTCTTAGTGCAAATCTTTGGGAACTGGATTATGTTTTGGAAGTGATTCTTTGAAGTCTTCTTATTGAGAGCCTGAGGGCTTTAACTGTGTGTCTGTTCTCTGTGGGAAATGGGAAGTATTTTCTCTTTTCCCTAGCTCAGACTAATTTCTGCTTTTCCCTTTTTATTGGCAGTAAGAGAAGTGGACTAGAGAGGTGTATCTGCAGGCATGGAATCAGGCTTGAAGAGGATGGATTTTTATTTTTATTTTTTTTTTCTTATTCTAAAGAGGTATCCAGAACTGGAGGTGGTGGTGAAAGCATAAGAACCTCAATACACAAGAATGACCTGTTCATTTTTAGTTTTATCTGGGTTAAATCTTCATGTATCCATATGGAGAAATATGAGTAAGGACTTCTTTCTGTTGATAAGTGGCTTTCCTGAAAGCATTTTAATACAGTTGCATTCATGAATCAGTGGCTTTTTAAGTGCACATGTTCATCTTCTGGGAATGGAATTGTAGATTCATAAGCAGATCACAAAAATCCACTGTCACTGTCTATATTGCAAGTGAAATAGAGCTGAGTTCAAGTGCCACAGTCTGACACAAGTCCATGCAGCTTAACATTCTTTCATAGCTAAGACCTGAAGATATCTGGTTAGAGATGTTCAGAGCACAACCAGGAAGTGAGGAAACACCATGCAGATGATCAGTAGACCAGCACAGTTCCTCATCATCATTACTTAGTATGACACAATCACAGAATCACAGAACTTCAGAAGTTGGAAGGAACCTCCAGAGAGCACCAAGTCCAACCCCCCTGCCAAGGTAGTTCACTCAAGAATGCATCCAAGTGGGTTTTGAAAGTCTCCAGAGAAGGAGACTTCACAACCTCTCTGGGCAGCCTGTTCCAGTGCTCTGTCACCCTCACTGTAAAGAAGTTTCTCCTCATGTTGAGGTGGAATCTTCTATGTTCCAGTTTGTAGCTGTTGCTCCTTGTCTCATTGCTGCTGACCAGCACAGAGAGATTGGCCCCCTCCACTTGACACCCATCCCTCAGATATTTGTACACATTGATCAGATCTCCTCTCAGTCTTTTCTCCAGACTAAACGGCCCCAGGTTTTTCAGTTTCTCTTCATAGTGGAGTACAGATCTTAGTGCATAGCTTCAGTCCCCACCATGGGGACTTCTATAACTCACAGACAGGTCATGGATATAATATTTGGCATATGAAATACAGGTCATGGATATAATTTTTACATATGAAATATATCTAGATAACATGACCTGGAAGTTTTTCCACTGCCAGCCTATGGTGAAATTTTGGACAGGAGGTCCTAAGTGGTGTGTCCAGGGTAGTCTGCAGATATTAATAGAAGAAAAGTGAAAGCTGCAATCATAGGGATGTTACCAAAACATCTCTATGAGACAAACAAGGGTTTTGAAGGCTTGGCTTCAAAAGGATTTGAGGGATAAAAAAATGACAAGGACAGACTAAAAAGTTTCCGGACCTACAGTTTTCAAGAGAGAGAAATCTTAATCAAAATTTCCCAACATTTAAATACTGCATCAAGTAAGCTTTGGTCATGTGTTTACAGCTTGTAAAAATAGGTTCACAATGTACTTTTGGTCAAGAATTATTTTGTACCCATAAATCTCACAAGTTTGTTTCACACGATTCAAAATGCTGTGAATTGAACAATGCACTGAACAGGGTTTAACAGTCATACCTGTGGAGCATTCCCAGGAGTTAATCCTTCATGTATCGTGGTGAGGAATTATTAGAAGCCTGCAACATGATGAAAACATTGTGAAAATCCTTACTTTTAGGCACAAAACACAAGATAGGTGTTACCATAGGTACTAGTAGCTGTATTGGCAAGGTTTTAGTTTTACAGCAGACACAGGGTTAGTTTCAGACATTGAAGACATGCTCAGCAGAAAAGTGTTAATGTGCTGAAAGCTGGAAAAGAGATGATGGTTAAATGGAGCAAAAATTGCCATTTTGTACCTGACTTTTCACAATCCTGCCTCCGTTTGCAGCTGTATTGTGTCATCAAACCATTTGCAATCCACAGGATTTCAGCTGCTCGACTCCCATTAACTTTAATCAGAGTCAGGAGAATAAACTGCTGAGCAAAGCATTCTGAAAACGTACCCCTCCATTCTTAACTTATTGCTGTGCTATGTGGTGGGGAATCCTTAGGAAGTAGAGCTGAATTTCAGTACCTGCTTTTTGTGCATAAGTAAATCAGCACTGTTTGCAGCCTGCTCCTTAGTATGGTGAACAACTGATTTCACCACACAAATGACCAGATGATTGTTGTCAGCATTTCTCTACGTGAAACAGATGCAAATCTCTCAAGGAGATACCAGCTCTGTTCTGTGCATGTATGTGAGGTTTCACAGGATGGAAAAGCTGTTTAGGAAAATTCATTGTTGTCATCTTTTAATGAAAATTGTTGTTGGGGTTAACTGTGACTGGTAGTTCTAATGTTGAAGAGATGATGGTATAGGCGATCCTGCTCTGGCACGGGGGTTGGACTAGATGGTGTTTCAAGGTCCCTTCCAGCCCCTGACATCCTGTGATTCTATGAACAAATAACAGCAGTCAGAACCTCTGCCACATACTTAAGGATAGAGCAGAGGTCCAGGTACAAGGTGACATACCACAGAATCACAGAACTTTAAAGGATCGAAGGGACCTTCAGAGATCTTCCAGTCCAACCTTCTCTGCCAAGGCAGGATCACCTGGAATAGTTCGCTTGGAACGCATCCGAGTGGGTTTTGGAAGTCTCCAGAGAAGACTACTCCACAACCTCTCTGGGCAGCCTGTTCCAGTGCTCTGTCACCCTCACTGTAAAGAAGTTTCTCCTCATGTTGAGGTAAAACCTTCTATGTTCCAGTTTGTAGCTATTGTTCCTTGTCTTTTTGCTGCTGACCAGCACAAAGAGATTGGCCCATCCACTTGACACCCACCCCTCAGATATTTGTACCCATGGATAAGATCTCCTCTCGGTCTTCCCTTCTCCAGACTAAACAGCCGCAGGTTTCTCAGTGTCTCTTTGTAGGGGAGACTCCCAGTCTTCCTTGTGGCTCTCCACTGGACTTTTTCCAGCAGGTCTCTGTCTCTCTTGAACTAGGGAACCCAAAACTGGACACAGTATTTCAGTATTCCACATATCCACACTGTCATATTTCTATGAACTATGGCAAGCAGGCAAATGCCAGGATGGTCCATGCAAACAGCTCTGCAGCAGTCAGAGCCTGTGTGATGCTAACTGTCCTTATCCCCCATTAGTGTCACTGACTGAGAGGTACGGCTGCTCAGAAACCCAGATAGGCAGCAAGCATGTAGATCTGGCATCTAGCCCTCTTACTGCATATGTGCTTCCTGGCTTTTATGCCAGTGCTCAATTGTTCTGAGTAAATAACTGCTCTCGTTTACAAATCTGCATTCCGAATAATTTCTTTGGCATTTAAACACGCCCCCATCTTTTACACGACCCGCAAACTGCAGATGCAACCGCCGAGATTTCCTGTGGGAACTTTAAAAAAACAATAACCGCAAACTCCTCTGAAGGACAGATAAATATGTGGTGAAAGTTTCATTAGCAACAAACTCAGGCCCTTTTAGCTGCACTGGCAGCCATATTTTTTGTTCGGCAGGACAGTTTTTGCACAGATGTCAAGTTTTGCTACTTGAGGAATGTGAAAAAGAACAGAGGTTTCAATGCATTCGGATCGGTAGGCATAATCAGGTCTCAAGACTACCCTTCCTTATCCAGATAAACAGTAATTCTTTACAATGATTTCTGAAGTGTACCATGTTCCCATTTACTTAGACACGCAGTACTTATAGTGGGAACCATTGAAAAGCGTTGTCCTGCATTATCTGAGGGATTTTGAAGGAAATGAAGCAAATCTCCTTTACAATACATTGTTCCTGCAAGGAAGGATCTCACAGAATCTAATCTTTTTTTTCATTCATTTTTTAGTGTAGCCTGCACAGCATCATTTGTATGATAATAGCATTTTTTTGTCCCAAATATGGTGCACATCTCAAGGACCTCCATAGTCAAATCAGGGGGATTGTTCAGTCCAGACAAGGGGGAGGCAATTGTGGGGGTAACATGTCCAAACACAGTGAAGTGAATTTCAAATATTACCATTAAATCATTACATTACTTTTTTTGGCTGCCACCAGAAAGCCTTTTCAGCAAGAGGGACGTTTGGCTTCCCATAGAATTTCTGCCAGACCAGAATAAACGGAGCTTTTCCAAGAGACTGTCTCCTGAGCATCACCTGTCTGCCTAATCCTAATTGCTATAGAGCTTTAGACACTCAATAAATGCTTAGTCTCAAAACTGAGGTCCTTTTCAGTGTGCAAAGGTAATTAAAAATAAAATTAATTTTGAGGTGAAATAGGAAGATGCTTAAACCTTAGTGTAGTTTAGGTGTAGAGCTGTCTGAGGTGCTGTGCCTGCCCCCCACAGCCTTTCCAGAGGGGTCTATTCTGCCTATCTGATAGCCATGATAGATCTCACATGGTCCTGAATACTCACATGAGAGCAACCAAAAACTAATTTAATAATGATTTTAAGCATCTGTGGGGATGAGAGGGCTCTAAAGTCTGCAGAATAGATTGCTGTTTGAAATTTAGGCAGTACTTGGGGAGACTGGTTCCTTTTGTTCTTTCTCTGTGGAATATGCAACGAGCCCAGGGAAACTGTCTTCCTAATTTAGAAATCTCATTGGAATGCCTAAAGCTGGCAATGTGAATCCCCCAAGTGCCAGTTAGAACGGTCTCTGGGCTTCCACAAGTGAAATTAAGTGTCTTCTGTGACATTATAAAAAATAGTTGTATTTTAACTGTGCAAATTATTTGGCATAGATGCTTTAACTATAGAAGTGAACCCAATTTTTCTTTTTGCAAGCTGTTAGCAAGTAGCTCACTTGCAATTACATTACTATTGTGTGGATTATATGTGCAAAGCCACATGACTCAGGTGGAATGGAATTTATCACAGTATCACAGTATAAGCAAGGTTGGAAGAGACCTCAAAGATCATCAAGTCCAACCCATTACCACAGACCTCAAGACTAGACCATGGCACCAAGTGCCACGTCCAAACGTGCCTTGAACACCTCCAGGGACGGTGACTCCACCACCTCCCTGGGCAGCCCATTCCAGTGGGGAATGACTCTCTCAGTGAAGAACTTTCTCCTCACCTCCAGCCTAAACTTCCCCTGGCACAGCTTGAGACTGTGTCCTCTTGTTCTGGTGCTGGTTGCCTGAGAGAAGAAAGCAACCTCCTCCTGGCCACAACCACCCTTCAGGTAGTTGTAGACAGCAATAAGGTCTCCCCTGAGCCTCCTCTTCTCCAGGCTAAACAATCCCAGCTCCCTCAGCCTCTCCTCATAGGGCTTGTGCTCGAGGCCTCTCACCAGCCTCGTTGCCCTTCTCTGGACACGCTCAAGCACCTCAATGTCCTTCTTAAATTGAGGGGCCCAGAACTGGACACAGTACTCAAGGTGTGGCCTAACCAGTGCAGAGTACAGGGGGAGAATGACCTCCCTGCTCCTGCTGGCCACACTATTCCTGATGCAGGCCAGGATGCCATTGGCCTTCTTGGCCACCTGGGCACACTGCTGGCTCATGTTTAGGCGGGTGTCAATCAGCACCCCCAGATCCCTTTCTGTTTGGCTGCTCTCCAGCCACTCCGACCCCATTTATGTGTCTTTATCAAGCTACAAGATGTATTTACTCTAAGCTAGTGGTATGGCCACTATGAATAGAAAAAGGTAGGCACTGTCCTACTCAGATTCACCTGCTCCTTAAGGGAAAACATATAAGCTAATGAACTAACTAATAAAGTAATAAACGTATAAACTCATATAAATAGATAGACTAGAGAACACTTCAGGGATTTGCTGCATATTAAGTGGTTTAGATTAAAGATGCTGTCTTCAATTCTGTGGCCCACTCTGATATTTTCGAGCTATTTGAAGTGCTTTAAAATACTCCGCCTTGCTTCTATCTGGTCTAGTGAGGCACATTTCCCATAGCCCCCATGACATATGTACCTCTTCTAGGACATCTCACATGGCTCTATGTGCTTACTGTATGCTGCAGCTGAATCCTTGAATGTATTTCTCAGGTATCATGGTCAATGAAACTAGAGATCCCTTTGTTCGGTCAGCTGTATCTGTGTATTCAAGGTTGTATTCAGTACCTTACTAGACTCCGTTGGCTGTGTTCACTTCATCTCTTGGAGGAAGCTCACCTCACCTATAGATACCTTCATCTCAGACATTCAAATATAAATATCTGAATTCCACTGTTGCATTTTGGGGGAAATTAAGCTGGATGAGATCAGTGCAACCCAGGGACTTTGTTTCTAATGAGAATATAACAAATAACAGAGTCTACTACTTGGGGTCTGAGGCCAAAAAAATGTGAGGAAAAATCCTAGCTCAACTCACATCAAACCTGAGTATCTCTTCCTTTTTTTTTTTTTTTTTTTTTTTTTTTGATACAGGGACCCAGTAATTATGATTTGCTCCACACTGGCATAATTAAAATGTGTAGAACTAGAACCACACGTTCCATATACATTTGAATCCTCTTATTTTTAAATGAGGTCAATTTTGATATGAAAAAAGCCATTTCAAAATAAAAAATGCAAAAGATTCCTTTTGAAAATGTTGAAATGAGATGTTGTGCCAATTTGAAGGTTTCATTTCTGTTTTTTTCAAATGATATGTCAAATAAATGCAAATCAAATCTACATAGTTTCTACCATGTGAAAACAACATAGTTTATCAAATCTATTATTCACCTATATTTTCAGGATAATTCTGTGTCTGATGTGTGAGCAGATAACTTATAAAACTAGCACAGTGTGAATTCATTTGTAAGGAGATGACAATTCATTTGCTGTGACTTGACACTGCAAAAGAATATCTGAAAATTCAGGTCCCATAATATTTATGTTAAGAAGGTTGGCTATGAAATGATTTTTACTCAATAGACTATGAAGGGAAACTAATTCTGACTTCTAAAGAAATAATTTTGAGCTATGCTTTTCCTTGATTTGAACAGAAAGAAACTAAAAGATAAAGATAAGTTCTACCCCTCNATGGGGTCTGACAAGAGCAGAGTAATTGTAAGCTGCTTGTTAAATGATCCTTCTATAACGATTCCATATTAATTCTATAGTAATTGCCAAAGTTTTTATATAGCTGCCCTCTGTGCAGATATTTGGCAATCATAAGTGTTTCTGAAAAAGACTCCAAAAAGTTATGTAGTCTATCTATATTTGGTCACTTGAATGGGATATATAATCTCCCTACCAAAGCCCTCACTTTTCCCTATTTGCTGTATAGGGACTGAAGCATTTAATTCAGGAAGACTGTCTCATCTGAAGCCAAATATTGAAATCTTAAATGACGGGCCAAGTTAAGCAAGTAGCCTGATGACTTTGCTTCCAGCCAGCTGGGGAGAGTTAGAGGTAGAAAGGTTATAGACATCTACAGGACGTAAAGAAACTGGAATGAAATGTTTCTGTTGATGTGCACACCACTTTCTTAACTTTTTCCTAAAAATTCTGCCGGCAGGGACCTCTGCAGGAGTTGGGTTCTTATTTTGGTAGTGATTTCTTAAGCTATGTCACAACAAGGCTCAGCTTCTGGGCCTTTTCTTTAAAGTGCTGCCCTGCAGCCTAATAGATCACACTTTCCTGGTATTGGTTCTGCAAGCCTGGAGACTCAGATGGAGTAAATCCACAGCTCCTGCTAAGGGAGCTGGTCTCACTGCTGCACATGCTCACAGTACCCATGGCCTCCAGCATCCTTAAGACACCACTGATTTCTGGAGTGAGTTTTCTATATGACTTTGGACAAGTCACGCTTTAGTTGTCTCATCTGTAGGCTGGAGATTATATTGCTGGAATGAATAGAGGCTAAAATCACTGATGTTTGTAATTTGTGTTGATATTCTCTGAGGGGAGGCAAGCACAATAGAAGTGCAAACAAATTGTTGTGACTGTTTAGTATTTCAGTAAATGGAAAAGCTCTTCAAAGTGGAGTTCAGAGCAAGTACAATAGAGTGGAAAATTACTTGAGCAGAGCTAAGAAAGATGACGAAAAGATGTGAGGAAGCAATTTCATTGCAGTTATTCTAGTAATCAATGAGATGTGTACATTTATTTGCCAGTGTGGATTATAATATTAGCAATGAGTCTCTCAAGAAGAACAATATTGGATTTGGGTAGGCAAGGCAAATTTGAAACATTAGAAAAGTGCAAGTCCAGGCTTGGTAACAGAAGTCCAAACTGGTTTCCACTTCTCCCTTCATTTCTCTGGGGAGGAACAGCTGAGCAGGCTCATGGCTCATGAGTCTGCATACAGTGGGACCAGGCGTGTGACAACTCAGAGGAAGAAGCAGTGGTAGGAGTTTGGTGTCAGCTAAGAACAGGGTGGACATTTTGAGCTGAGGCCACTCCTCCCAGTGTGAGTGGAGGGCATATGGATTATGGAGTTTATCATCACTGTCTTAGGTTTGCCCACCTCAGGGAGGTAAGCATGGGCTTTGTAGACACCGGAGGAGTGAGCAAAGCTCTGCTAAATGGGAAGGGGGAGGCAGCTCTTGCTTGGCCATGGCTATGGAAGTCATTGCAACTTGGTAAGGAGGGAGACGTCTGGAGGCAATGCAGGAGGGTAGGTCCTGAGTGTGAATTATGAGAATCAGTTCCTGTGTGCAGTTTATTTATATTTGTTGTCATTCCTGTTCTTCCTCTTAAAACAAAGAAAGTATATTTAATTTCTTTACAAGGATAAGCAGGGTGTTTTCTTGTTAGTGCACTTTTAATATGAAGGCAGTGGGCTGTGATAGTGGAAATGGTCGTTTGGCAGCTTATGGGAACTTAATTCTGTTTCAGCTTGGCTCTTAGAGGAATGATTATCCTCCTGTCTGTGTTGTCACCATAACACCCTGCACTGTTGGTCTCATCAGTAAACATGTCAGGGCAGAGTGAGTGTGTATCATTCCTATGGGCATGTTCCCTCAAACTCAGCACTGACACATACAATGAACTGAAGTCCTTGTCATGTTCCTACTTATTCTGTGTCATTTCTGTCCCTGAGCAAGTCTCCTAAATTCCCAGATTGTCATTCTCACACTTCTAATAAGCCGTTAATCCCCTTAGAGAGAGACATGGCATTGAACCAGCCTCCAGACGTAGACTATCCTCCATTCTGGAAGGTGGATAGGAGTATAATAGAGATTGTGGCTGGGTCTATATAACTAAAATCTCCCCTTCCTTTGATCTGCTAGATCAAATTTGATCTGCTGATAAATAACTGAAAGCTTAAGTATCTCCTATATAAAATACATAAAATGATATTGTGAAGTTGAGTAGGTGATATCAACTCCAGTGCAGTGAGAGAATGATGGTACACAGCAGGTCACTATAACTATACACACTAATTTTTTAATACCTATGTATCACAAATGATAGGAGAGAGAAAACCCCTGGGAGGAGAAAAGATGTGAAAAGGTAAAGAATGGAAAGGAAAAAGTGAACCCTAAAGCTCTAAACTGTTCATACTTTAAAGCTATATGAAGTGGAGAGAAGGTTAGCTATATTGGAGAACGAGGACAGAAATAAGCTGAGGTGTGATAATACAATATTACTTTATTCAAATAATCTGTTTAATTATTTTTACTTTGTGGGATCTTTTCCTTGGAAACTGAGGTCCTTTTGACACTGAAAAGGTGTTAGCCCTCCCTAAAAAGCTTACCCAGCTACAAAAGGGACTGCTAGGAAGAACTGAAAACATCCCCTTAACAATGGATGCTTCAGTTATACTGCGCAAGAGTTGGAAAAGCATGTCTCAGGACTTCCAGAGCGCTGCTGCATAGAGCTGAAAAGCGATTAAGGCTGGCAAATCACTGTATAGTTTTGCACTGCCAGTCTTGAGACTGCCTCAGTAATGGTGTGACTTACTCAATTCAATATAGCCTTGAAAAGGAACCTCTTGAGCTCAGAAATGCTGTTGTGTAGACCACTCATGTGCCTCAAGGGGATTGTCACAACATTTCCATGGCAATTGCTCTTGTAAGCCGAGAAACGTTCAGGAGACTGCCATAATATAGACACTGTATGGTATGTACAGACTCCTGTGTTTATATGTGCATGAGAGAGAAAGAATGTCTAATGGAAGATCTATCTGACCTAGTAATGTAGCTGACCTAGCTGAGGTGCTTGTCTCAGTGCTGTAAAGATCTGTTTTTAGACCAATTTCTGAACTTCAAGTGGATACATTTGCAGAAATCAGGATTGTTTTGTGAATTACTTTGTCAGCAGAAAAAGAGGTCTAAATGCATGAGATAATGTATTCATAATGCATAATTTGACTATTTTAGAAGCAATTACGTTTTTGAAACCATCAGCATAAGCTTAATGCAGACAAAATAGAGCTCTTAGTACCCTCCCTGAAGCCCTCTTCCTTTCCTCTGCCACTGGGCATCATATAACCTTTTTTTTTTCTCACCTGAATCCTTTCTCCAAATCCCAATATACAGGTCATGTTAAATTCTTACAGTTTCCTCCTATATTAACATCAACAATATGGATCTTTTCTCCTCCACCTGCACCCACAGTTATTTTCCATCTAGGTCCTTATCACCTCCCATTAAAAAAAAAATTCTCTGTGTTTAGCCCCCTTTAGAAGGTTTCTGAAAATGGTAACATAGGTAATATATGGTAATATAAAATAGGTGCTGGGTTGGAATTTTCAGCAAAAACATAGCTGTGGTTCCAGTCTGCAGCTGTGCAGGTCAAATAGCAGTGTTACTGGAATGTCTTAAAACTTGGTTTCTGCCCACCAACAGACATTAATTACAACCACCAACGGCTTGTGGCTGCAGAGAGGTTGGACATTGCTACATCCTGATTATACTAACAAGGTCCTTTGGAACAGTAAAAATGGAGCCTGGTCAGGTTTGTAGCTTTGGCTTGGCTAGAAAGACAGGGAACAGAATAAAGTCTGATCTGGTGGCACGATGTTTTTATGGTGCCCTGTGTGTACAGTATCTGTGTGACCTCATTGCTTTCCTACAGCTACCTGAAAGCACATTGTGGAGAGGCTGCTGCTGGTCTCTTCTCACAGGTAAACTGTGATAGAACAAGAGGGAATGGCCTCGAGATGCAACTGGGTAGGTTTAGACCAGACATCAGGAAAAAATATTTCACCGAAAGAGTGGTCAGGCACTGGAATGGGCTGCTCAGGGAGGCATTTGAGTCATCAACCCTGGATGTGTTTAAAGGACAATTGGATGTGGTGCTTGGGGATATAGTTTAGAGTGAACCTTGTAGAGTAGGGATATCGGTTGGACTTGATGATCCTGCGTGTTTTTCCCAACCAGAATGTTTCTGCGATTCTGTGGTTCTGTGATTCTGTGATTCTGAAATATACCTGTCACCTGATGTGAAGGGTTAACCCTCCTGGGTGGTCAGAATTGACTGGTCAGAACTTGACCCCAGGTCTGCTTGACCCCAGGCGTAGTGTTTAGCCCACTCCCACTTCCTGTCTGGACCCCCTATATAAACAGAGGAGCTTCCTGTTTCTCTCTCTCCTCACGGCCTTCGTGCCTGCTTGATACCACTCTTCATTCCTGTTCTCCTGTCTTACCACGTGGCCAGTCTCTGCCACACGGTGGACATCCCTTCCATCCATTGCCATCCATCTGATTATATATATATTTTGTATCTTGTTTTCCCTTCCCTGTACCTATTTGTAACTCCCCTACCTTAAATACCTTTTATTTGTTGTTAAAGTTTTTCTTTTAACTTCCAAATCGTAGCAAGACTGCTCTTTGGGTGGTTTTACCCCTTCTCTCTCTCCTCCTTTCTTTCTTCCTTTCCAAAAGGGGTGGGAGAGGGGAAGGCATCCTACTATTAGTTTCTGTTAGATATATTTTTGAGTCCCCTGGGAAGCTTAAACCAATACACCTGATTAAGGTTATTGTCACCACGCTATCACCTGCCTTTTTTTCCCCATCTGAAGATCTATTATATGTTTGGCAAAGAACAAATAGCTGGGATGTTTGGCTATATTTGAGAAACTTCACTGCTTTTAATTTCTTAGCTCTACCCTTTGTGCTTCTTCTGCTTCACCATGCACAGGCATTACTTATCATGGACCACACAGTTAAATTCACTATTACTGTGAAAATGAATGAAAAAATTCTAATTCGACCAGTGGGGTTTGTTTATTTGTTTTTCCTCTTCTTTTTCCTCTCTGTCTGGTAATGGATGGTGCTGAGAAGAGAACAGTGAGGGGAGAAATAAATAGGCAAAAGGCTGTGTCAGCTGGGAAAGTAATGAGCTGTCACGTTTACATGTCTGCAAGACATAGGACAAGGGGTGACAAACTAAACTTACAACAAGAGAGTGGTATGGTCAAGATTTGGAAAGTTTTTTAACTGGAAGGACATTCAAACATGCAAGAAACTGACTAGAAAAGTTTAAGTGTCTTGAAAGTTTTTAAGGCTGGACAAATATCTGTGAAGAATAACACAAACTTGGTTATTCATGCTGTGGTGCTGGGACTAGTCTGAACAACCTCTTGTAATGCCAGAGGTCCTGTTCGGGTCCTGTCTGTGAGTCTCTCTTCTGTTTGATAGCTCAGCAATAAGGTTTTGCCTATTCTGACTTACAGAAATAATTTTAAATTCTGGAATTAGACTCAATACTGATCTCCAGTTTCACTCCTGAATTTTGCTTGAGGCCACTTACTGTCTTGTTATCTATTTTTATGAAGCATCTTGCTTTGTTTTTACATCAGTTTGTACCTCATGAGGATCTAAACAGTAGCAACCTGACTAGTTAGGATACTTTTTACAGTGACCTACCTTGGTTTTCTGTATTTCTAACCTTGAATCTGTCCCAATTAGCTTTACAAATGGTTTCCCAAGGCTTTGGAGAATATTTCAGAATTGACCCAAGCAATCAGATGTGTCATACAAAGCTCCGATTGTTAACAGCACACTGAGTTGAAAGGTATTTTATTTCTCCTTGATGACTGCAAAGAAAATTCTTCAGAAAAAGAGTCCTGAAGTATTTGTAAAACTCTTTAGGAAAGCAGTGTGTCCCTGTTATTTAACCAATTGCTGGCAGATGACCTGTTACCCTGGATCAGAAAGCGGGATAGAATTTCTGCTTCCCTTGCTGACATTTGCAGAAGCTCATCAAAGGCAGTTCATTTTCTCATCTACTTTCCCTGTTGTGATCAGAAGAAAATGTTCACATATCTAATCTCTCAGTCCAACCAGCCTGGATTTATGTGGTGTTTCAGGGTGGACTGATTTTAGTCTGGAGAGGAGAATACTGAGAGGGGATCTAATAAATGTATATAAATATACAAGGGCTGGGTGTCAAGAAGGAAAGGACAGTCTCTGCTCACTTGGCCTATGTGACAGTACAAAGAGCAATGGATGTAAACTTCAGCTCAGGAAGTTCCACCTACACATGAGGAAGAACTTTATTGTAAGGGCCATGGAACACTGCAACAGGCTTCCCAGAGAGGCAGTGAAGTCTCCTCTGGAGACTTTCAAGCTCCATCTGCATATGTTCCTGTGCAACCTGCTCTAGATTACATGGTTCTGCTCTGGCAAAGGGGTTGGACCCAAAGATCTCCAGAGGTCTCTTCCAACCACTAACATGCTGTGATCCTGTGACTCCTTGCTGTGACATCCAAACCACCTTCTCAGTCAACAGCTAGTTTATGTTCTTTTAGGGACTCAGACAGAGTCCTCCTGATCAAACCCTGAACCTCACTGTAACACACAGAGTATTTTCAGTTATGTCTTTTGATCTTTCTGACTGAAGGATGCAGTCTGACAATCCTGATGTTTCTCAACAGTTTTCTGAGATCTATTGTATTGTTCTTTTTATGTTCTTTGTCTATGTTCTTTGTCTTTTCATGTCTTTGTCCTATGACTACAGTCTCTGTGACCACTGAAAGGACAGCTTCATGTGTTTTGTCTCTTTCATGTGCTTTCTCTATTCCTCTACAGATTTGAAAAACACATTTTTCTGTTGTGTCTGTGTATGAATGCATATGTATATTTATTTCCAACTGGAATCAAGACAGTGTAAGAAATTAAAATCTTTTTGACAAACCCTCAATTGCCTGTAATGAACATAGAATACAAAACCAAATTAAAAACCCATATGTTACAACATAGCATTAGGAACAATTTGACGTTTATTGAACAACAGATGGTGATTAAAAAACATAAAACCTTGATTGTCTTGCTAAAAGCTAAACCTCATAGTTCTGTCTAAGGAATGTCTAACACTTCAAATAAAACACTCAAGGCATCAATGAAATCATAGGAAGATCAATCTCAAGGGGGTTCTTATATATGTTCTTATCAGAAGTGCAGTTAAAATCTCCCCTATAAAAGTATCACATTTGTAGCTCGACAGCTTTCTGGAAATGAATCTTCTCCAAAATAAGGTCACAATAGTAAACAGAGCATGTTCATTAAATTAATTTTATTAAATGGGAGGGGGGAGGAGGGAGGGAACTGAATATTCTGTTTCCCTTCTACCCTGTTCTTTCAATGTAGCCCAGCTTTCAGTGAGTTGTGTAATGTCACAGCAGAGTCCTGTCGTTTAGAGTGTGGACCCCATGGCAGTGGGGAGGTTCCCTTGCCAATCACATTGACATTGAATGTGAGGGTAAAGACAGATTCCAAAATTAATTTGTAGTCAGTCCTGTTCTCTTTCTCTTGTACCATCCACTTAGATGCCACTCTTATGGGATGCCTGTAAGCCATCTACTAAGGGCATTCTCTCTAATCAGTAGCTTTGTGTCCCCAAACCCTGAAAGTCTGTATCCTGTCTGTAAAGGAAGGAAAAGCATTTTCCAAAAGATGAGTAAGAAAAGCAATCTG
Source organism: Ramphastos sulfuratus (assembly GCA_013399055.1). NCBI lineage: Eukaryota > Metazoa > Chordata > Aves > Piciformes > Ramphastidae > Ramphastos > Ramphastos sulfuratus. The sequence goes on along the minus strand of WBNM01024571.1, from coordinate 78,093 downwards.
TTGTCAGCAGATTTATAATAACTTTCTTGTGGAAAGAAGGTGGATGCACATTGTACCAGGCAATGGTCTTGGACAGGTGGCCTCAGAATCACAGAAACATTCCAGTTGGAAAAGACCCTGAGGATCACCAGAGCATCTTACTTGACTAATTGCAGTCAGATACTCTGCTCTGACTGCGGCTTCTGACTGAGTCTGTTGGTGAACACAGATTGAGATATGCTGAGCTTATATTGATAGGATCAATTATGAACGGCTTTGCCTCATCCCTTTCCCTTTGTGCTGAACAATTTACCATATCTTTCTGTATAATCCTGATGGTGCCCTTAGGAGTCACGTACTGGTAATTAGCAATAATTTATAGACATATTCAGCTTAGTTATTTCATTGTTCTGACTACCCACCCTTCCCTCTATGTGTAGTTGTCATGTCATTCATAGATGGATGAGCTCTGCTTTATTCTCTCTATCTAAAGCCACTATGCATACCTTGACTTGTTTGCTATCATGTCCTTCTTTACTCACACCATGGGTCTTATCTGCTTCATCCATACTTTTCTCCTTCGGCATTTTCACTTTTCCTTTCCCCCTGTCTTGGCCTTGTTTCTGTCCTCACTATGTTTCACTAACTGCACATAATGAATTTTCAATCTTCATTCATACGTATTTACTCTGCTGAGCCAGTTTCACAAATTACATTTGCTGTGTATAGGTACAATAGCCAACAGCATAGTCCTAGAGACTCGACAATGCAAGGTAATTCCTGTCAGAAATATCCTCTAAAGCTCAATGTATGGAGGCAGACTATAGGGTCTTAAAGAGAACCAAAATTCCTGTGTCTGGAGACACAGAGAGGGAGAAGCACATGTAGTAGGCAGTTCATTGTGTTTATGACAGGCATCATGGCAAGGTGGCTGAATCTCTAAGGCAATTACCTTTCTACTATCAAATTTGACTAAGTTATTGTCTTAAAGTGGATATTTTACAGAATCACAGAGTGTCAGGGGCTGGAAGGGACCTCGAAAGATCATCTAGTCTACTCCCCAGCCAGAGCAGGATCACCTAGAGCAGATCACACAGGAACGCGTCCAGGTGGGTTTTGAATATCTCCAGAGAAGGAGACTCCACAATCCCCCTGGGCAGCCTGTTCCAGTGTTCTGTCAACCTCACAGGGGAAAAATTCCTCCTCATGTTTACATGAAACTTCTTGTGCCTGGGAAGCTAATGGGAAGTAGAATATGATCATGAACTGGACCACAAAGACATGATTTTTAACTTCTGTTAAAATAAGTTTAACAGCATAAAACTGAGCCTATATCACTTGGTTTTATCAAAATGTTTACTTTTTTTTTGTTTATACAATTCAGATTTCTATTTTTTTGGTCAGAAGGTTGAAGTTGAGGTTGAGTTTGTTTTTTGTAACAAGGCAAACATTTTAAGTCAAGATCTAACTGCAAACAAAATATAACTTTGAGAATAAGAAAGATCATTATTAAGTATGTGGTAGCTTAACACCCGAAGAAAACTCTAATGAAAAATGAGTGAGGCAGTAGAAAGTTACAGTACAGTTATTCCAACCTTGATAAAAATGATGTTAAATATGTCAGAAAACCATTACTTCTACTTAAGAAAACTGTAACTAACATCTACTTGCGAATGATACAGAAAGCAAGAGAAACTGGGGGAGTGGTTGGATGTCAAGGATTAGAAGAGAAAACTGAGTGGAAAGTGTTGATGAAAGGAACACCTAGAGTGCCTAGACACTGACCACTAGAGCTCTGGATCTGCTTTGGAAGGTACAGGATGGCTAGTGAAAGCTCTCAAAGGGACACAGAAGACAATATATGGAAAAGGACAGAGAATATGAATTGCGTATGATATATGCATATGATATATGCAATTGCATGTGATATGTGGGCAAGGGAGGTGATTCTCCCCCTTTACTCTGCTCTCGTCAGACCCCATCTGGAGTACTGTGTGCAGTTCTGGAGCCCCCAGCACAGGAAGGATATGGAACTGTTGGAGCAGCTCCAGAGGAGGGCCATGAAGATGATCAGAGGGCTGGAGCAGCTCTCCTATGAGGGCAGGCTACAAGAGTTGGGGCTCTGCAGCCTGGAGAAGAGAAGGCTTTGAAGAGACCTTAGAGTAGCCTTCCAGTATCTGAAGGGGGCCTACAGGAAGGCTGGGGAGGGACTATTGACAAGGTCTTGCAATGACAAGACAAGGGGCAATGGGTTTAAACTGGCAGAGGGAAGATTTAGACTAGATGTCAGGAGGAAGTTCTTTCCAGTGAGGGTGGTGAGGCACTGGCACAGGTTGCCCAGGGAGGTTGTGGCTGCTCCCTCCCTGGAGGTGTTCAAGGTCAGGTTGGACGAGGCCTTGAGTAACCTGTGCTAGTGGGAGGTGTCCCTGCCTATGGCAGGGGGTTGGAACTAGATGATCCTTGAGGTCCCTTCCAACCTTACCATTCTATGATTCTATGATTCTATATGCAATTTTCTATGGGAGCCTGAGGACTCTGTCTTTGGAGGTGTTCTGGTCTTAAGCAGGCAAAGCCCTGAGCTAAACTGACCCTGCTTTTAGCAGTGTGTCATGAGATGATTCCAGAGATGCCTTCCAACCTCAGCCAGTTGGAAGCATACGTCCCCTAGTTATACTCATGTTGCTGATGTTGTCTTGCTCATCTTTAGCTTTGTGACCTGTTTGCATGTGAAGAAGAAGCCAGCTTCTATCATTTTGCGCCAAACTTCAGTTGCCAAAACATGGCATTTTCGTTTACTTTGTACATCAATAAATTCTTTTCATTGTCATTAAGGGCAAAATGGCTTTCTGTTATTATTTCATATAGAAGACATGGACTAAGGCAATCCTCTGCTTTACTATAGGATTAACACTACTGCATCAGTAGAAAGCAGTAAAAGAAAGAAGAGAGTTAAAAAAGGGGAAAATGTTCTATTTTGCTGATGCTTGCTATAGGTAATGACAGCATCAGCAGTAAGAACCGATTAAGCTACTTCAAATTAGTATCTGATCTGCTTTAAAAAGACACTCATTATCAGTTAATTCATTAAGGGTATTTGTTGAGTTTTAAGACATATGAAACAAAAATACCTCATTTGCAAGTAATTAATATGAAGTTTCAAAACTGGAATACTTATATTTGAATTCCTTTTAATCCACTTGAAAGAGATACTTAGATCTTTAATCATCAGATAAATTAGATATGTTTTGTTAATTGCCTATCAATCAATATTCCAGTTGAGCATCTACATTGCTGAAGAGAAGGGCACACAGCTGAGACAGGAGCTGTTTTCACTAAAAAAAATTCCTTAGTTATTTCCTTTGTGCAGCTGGCACTGAGGCTATTAACTAATTCAATAATTCAAGGCAGAATTACTGTACTTATTTATTTGTTGTGTTGTAAGTAAAGTTCTCAGGATATTTGGGCACATCTACCTATGCAGTGAAAACCTATGCCAAAGNGTTTACATGAAACTTCTTGTGCCTGGGAAGCTAATGGGAAGTAGAATATGATCATGAACTGGACCACAAAGACATGATTTTTAACTTCTGTTAAAATAAGTTTAACAGCATAAAACTGAGCCTATATCACTTGGTTTTATCAAAATGTTTACTTTTTTTTTGTTTATACAATTCAGATTTCTATTTTTTTGGTCAGAAGGTTGAAGTTGAGGTTGAGTTTGTTTTTTGTAACAAGGCAAACATTTTAAGTCAAGATCTAACTGCAAACAAAATATAACTTTGAGAATAAGAAAGATCATTATTAAGTATGTGGTAGCTTAACACCCGAAGAAAACTCTAATGAAAAATGAGTGAGGCAGTAGAAAGTTACAGTACAGTTATTCCAACCTTGATAAAAATGATGTTAAATATGTCAGAAAACCATTACTTCTACTTAAGAAAACTGTAACTAACATCTACTTGCGAATGATACAGAAAGCAAGAGAAACTGGGGGAGTGGTTGGATGTCAAGGATTAGAAGAGAAAACTGAGTGGAAAGTGTTGATGAAAGGAACACCTAGAGTGCCTAGACACTGACCACTAGAGCTCTGGATCTGCTTTGGAAGGTACAGGATGGCTAGTGAAAGCTCTCAAAGGGACACAGAAGACAATATATGGAAAAGGACAGAGAATATGAATTGCGTATGATATATGCATATGATATATGCAATTGCATGTGATATGTGGGCAAGGGAGGTGATTCTCCCCCTTTACTCTGCTCTCGTCAGACCCCATCTGGAGTACTGTGTGCAGTTCTGGAGCCCCCAGCACAGGAAGGATATGGAACTGTTGGAGCAGCTCCAGAGGAGGGCCATGAAGATGATCAGAGGGCTGGAGCAGCTCTCCTATGAGGGCAGGCTACAAGAGTTGGGGCTCTGCAGCCTGGAGAAGAGAAGGCTTTGAAGAGACCTTAGAGTAGCCTTCCAGTATCTGAAGGGGGCCTACAGGAAGGCTGGGGAGGGACTATTGACAAGGTCTTGCAATGACAAGACAAGGGGCAATGGGTTTAAACTGGCAGAGGGAAGATTTAGACTAGATGTCAGGAGGAAGTTCTTTCCAGTGAGGGTGGTGAGGCACTGGCACAGGTTGCCCAGGGAGGTTGTGGCTGCTCCCTCCCTGGAGGTGTTCAAGGTCAGGTTGGACGAGGCCTTGAGTAACCTGTGCTAGTGGGAGGTGTCCCTGCCTATGGCAGGGGGTTGGAACTAGATGATCCTTGAGGTCCCTTCCAACCTTACCATTCTATGATTCTATGATTCTATATGCAATTTTCTATGGGAGCCTGAGGACTCTGTCTTTGGAGGTGTTCTGGTCTTAAGCAGGCAAAGCCCTGAGCTAAACTGACCCTGCTTTTAGCAGTGTGTCATGAGATGATTCCAGAGATGCCTTCCAACCTCAGCCAGTTGGAAGCATACGTCCCCTAGTTATACTCATGTTGCTGATGTTGTCTTGCTCATCTTTAGCTTTGTGACCTGTTTGCATGTGAAGAAGAAGCCAGCTTCTATCATTTTGCGCCAAACTTCAGTTGCCAAAACATGGCATTTTCGTTTACTTTGTACATCAATAAATTCTTTTCATTGTCATTAAGGGCAAAATGGCTTTCTGTTATTATTTCATATAGAAGACATGGACTAAGGCAATCCTCTGCTTTACTATAGGATTAACACTACTGCATCAGTAGAAAGCAGTAAAAGAAAGAAGAGAGTTAAAAAAGGGGAAAATGTTCTATTTTGCTGATGCTTGCTATAGGTAATGACAGCATCAGCAGTAAGAACCGATTAAGCTACTTCAAATTAGTATCTGATCTGCTTTAAAAAGACACTCATTATCAGTTAATTCATTAAGGGTATTTGTTGAGTTTTAAGACATATGAAACAAAAATACCTCATTTGCAAGTAATTAATATGAAGTTTCAAAACTGGAATACTTATATTTGAATTCCTTTTAATCCACTTGAAAGAGATACTTAGATCTTTAATCATCAGATAAATTAGATATGTTTTGTTAATTGCCTATCAATCAATATTCCAGTTGAGCATCTACATTGCTGAAGAGAAGGGCACACAGCTGAGACAGGAGCTGTTTTCACTAAAAAAAATTCCTTAGTTATTTCCTTTGTGCAGCTGGCACTGAGGCTATTAACTAATTCAATAATTCAAGGCAGAATTACTGTACTTATTTATTTGTTGTGTTGTAAGTAAAGTTCTCAGGATATTTGGGCACATCTACCTATGCAGTGAAAACCTATGCCAAAGTGGGTTGGGTTTTTTTATTTGTTTGTTTGTGGTTTGGTGTTTCTTTTGTGTTTGGGTTTTTTTTAAATTAATTTTTTGTTATTTGTCAAGACTTTGAAAGTAACTATAGTTTTATTTTAAAATATTACCACGAAGACACCACTGTATTTTATGTCTGGTTTCAAGCCTGCATTGAGTGGCCTGTGCTGGCAACTGTGCAGTTCATTGATTTTCTAGAGCTCCTTGTCTCAGAAAGGCACACTCTTCTGTTTGAGTTGCCCAACAGCTTCTCAGGTTGTATAAGGTGGCAGTACTCAACACCTGCAAAAGCTGGACTTCATCATTCATTAGTCTTCTGTCATCTATTGAAGGAGGACTGGGAAGGAGAGATTTTTCAGGAAGGTTAAACCACCAGGAGAAATGGCTTGGCTTAAGCTCCAGCATTCAGTAGAAATCCTGATATGTTTTCCTGTTCAGGAGCAAAAAAAATGGATCTTGAGATAAAAAGTGGGCCAGACTGTTTCTTTAGAAGTTATTCCAAATTATCCACACCTATGTTGAAAAATATCTACTAGTCAAAAGCTAGAGATGAGAACTGTGTTAAAGTCTGAGCTGAAAAACACTGAAAAAACAGCGTTAATAATGAAATGCTGACACAACTTTATCTATAGCCCTTCTAGCAGAGTGGTTATAATATGAAAAAGTAAGGTTCAATAAAACGCGAGGCAGAAATAGCAAATTATATTAGATGTGACATATTAGCCATAAGGCCTTTTCTAAACTACACTGAAAAAATTAGGACAAGGGTATAGTAGTATATTTCTCCCCAGAGCGTGAGAAAGGCCTGCCCCCCCGAGCATTCCCTCTGAACTTGTATTCTATTTCCAGCATGTGTTTTATTAGCTTTTTTTTTGTTTTGTTTTGTTTTGCAGGCCAGAAACACAGCACCAACCTTAATGTCAAATTAGATAATGAAAGGCAATAGTCATCTTAAGAAAAATCATTGAAATAACTGTCATGTTGCATTATAGTTTTTGCTGCTAGCAAAAGCCTTAATTAAGTCTGCAGAATGGTTTCTTTTCTCATCTTCTGATTTCAGATGCTCTGAACTTCCTAAGGAATTTTTTTTTCTGTTAGAGCTGCATCTTTGCATTCTTATAGAAATCGTCTTACATATAAAATAGAACAAGATCTTCAAACAAACAAACAAAACCAAAAAAACAAAAGTGTAAGGAGAGAATTTCACAGAGAGTTGTGGCATTTACAAAGCGGCAGGAAAAAAAGTGAAAGCTGGAACTTCGAGTCTTGAGAGATTTCATCTGGGATGACGAACAAGAGGGTAACAGCTGGTATTGATGTATAGTGATTAGCAAAGCAGAACAACAGCAAGTGACCTATCAGCGCGATAATCTGGAAATATGCTTCGGAACGGGTTGCCCAGGGAGGTTGTGGCTGCTCCCTCCCTGGAGGTGTTCAAGGCCAGGTTGGACGAGGCCTTGAGTAACCTGTACTAGTGGGAGGGTTCCCTGCCTATGGCAGGGGGTTGGAACTGGATGATCCTTGAGGTCCCTTCCAACCTTACCATTCTATGATTCTATGATTCTATGAACAGATCCTGTTCTCCTCATGCCGCAGTGAGGCTGCCTAAGCTGTAAATGATCTTTGGCTGGTGCAGAACCAAGCTTGCCCCAAAATAAATTTTCCTAGAGGAAAGAGCATTCATGGATCATTGTTGCTTTCAGCAATCTCTGATAGAACCAGTAATTCCCAACAGGGAATCTAATTATGCCAGAGGCTGAAATGATAAGTACAAGGACCAAAAAGTGCAAGGAAAATTGAGCTGCACTTGGGCACTGAATCAAGCAGAGCACAGCCAGATCTGGAGGAACAGGCCTAATGAATGCATGCATAATAAATTACAATTAATACTACTGAAGCAGTCATTGGTGTGATAGGCATTACTTACTGTAAGTGCATTATTGGAATTAGTAAACTGGATGTGTTTCTACTGCTGATGATGTTACCATAATTCTCTTTAACCTTAAGAGGAGACTCTCCTCCAATTGGTATGCTTTGCTTTGTCATGTGTCATGAAGTGGTCTTAGCAGCCACAAATGAGAGTCTTTTGGATTGAAACTAAATTGGAGGCAATTGCCTAGGAGGTCGCTTGAAGATGGACATTCAGTCCATAGAACCATACTAGAACTATCATGAAGTGAAACACTCAGAAATCTGTTTGTTGGGGTAACAGAACTTCTCCATCAACTCCTTAGTCTGTAGATCCACTTCTAGTGCTCCAAATTCCTTGCTAAAACAGTTGGAGGCCCCGAACACAAACTTTGGCCATGAGGGAACCACAATCTCATCTGTCTGGCATTTACATAATGCAAAATGTTTCCATATCAGAATATTTTACTGATGTAAAACATGTCACATGTTTCTATTTACATAATGTCCTGTAGAAATGAAAACTATTACATGTAGCAGCAAATTGTGCTGAGCCAAACTCCCATTTTTTTTCACTGAGTCTCTAGGTTCAATTTTCCCTGACATTGTTAGCTTCTGAATTCAGTTGGATCTATTGCTCATTGCATCAGTGAAACCAACAAAAGTATTGTTGTCTGTTAGGACTTGACTGTGAAGCCAAGTATTGCACATAGCTCCAGGCTATTTTGATAGCATGGTATTCTAAGAGGGCCTTTAATATTAGCCTGAATTTCACTTCTTCAAAATTGAAACAGTAAAATTACATTTCCCCTGTACTTTGCCCTCTCTACCTCAGTGGTAAGTGCTCTATAACATAAAATTATTGGGCAAACCATCCCTTTAAGGATCACGTGCATCAGGGAAATAGTATGGTACTGGGAATACATCCAGAGTTTGACAGAATGCCTGACTAACTTAGTTCATCAAGGGGAAAAATAACTTGAAAGAAAATGCAGAAACTTTCCACAGGAAATGAAAAGGTGGTCAAATGGAGAAAGAAAGAAGAAAAATCAGAAAAACAACCAAAATGTTAGTAATATTTCTTCATGACATTTTTTGAACTTGGGTGTTATAAAAATTTGCCTTAATTTAGATCAGCTCTATGAAGTCACAGAAGAGCAAGTAGAAATAAAAGAGAGTCAGGACATACCAAGCTTTAACAGAAGTGTACGTTCCCTAAATATACTTATGCAGCTAAGGTTGTCTTGTTCTTCTTCAGCTTTAGGATCTGTTTGCAAAAATAATCTGGATTTGAACCCCTTTTAAATATATGGGGATGTTTACAAAACCTTCCTCCCTCCCTCCCTCCCTCCCTCCCTCCCTCCCTTCCTTCCTTCCTTCCTTCCTTCCTTCCTTCCTTCCTTCCTTCCTCCCTCCCTTCCTTCCTTCCTTCCCTTCCTTCCCTTCCTTCCTTCCCCTGCTAAATCAAAACCAAAATTATTCTGTTTATGTGAATATGTTGTAGTTTTTACTGCCAACCTAAACAGTTGGCCACTTATCACTATATTCATGTAATAAGTGATTGGGCCATCTCCATGTTTTAAAACTTTAATTTCTGGGATGTAGTCACTGATTTCTAACCTGGAAATGAGAATGTAAGGAAAAGAATATGAGGAATACTTATACAGTNGGTGGTGGTGCAGGAGGTGGTGGTGCAGGAGGTGGTGGCAGGTATGTGCTGTAGATTTTTTTTTGTCCTTTTGTTTTGATTCTTAGTTTAGTTTGTTTATAGGTCCTAGAAAATCCATCAGATTAAAATAGCTCAGAAAATCCCCAGGAACCAGGCTGAAAGTGAACAAGAATTTAATCTTTCTTCATCACTGTCAACTGAAATTCTTTCCTCCTGATAAATATAAGTAGATGCTGTTTCTGCTTCTCTATTGATGCTGGTGATCTCAATTCAATACTGCAGAAGAAAGTGGAAGATTAAGATGTATAGTAAAGCAGGACTGGTAGATTATTGCAATAAAATGGAAAAACCATCAGTCACATATTGCCTTAAGATGGGATTTTACAATGCTTTTGTGGTTAGGAACAGTTAAAACTCTTCCAAGAATATCTTTCTTACTGATCGACTTGCCCCAGAGAAGACCTTCCTGTAGTCATTTAAGTCTTAAGTGATGTAACTATAAATCTGGTAATATCAAAAGCACAAAAATAAACTGACTTCCTTAAGGATCTTCAACTGTGACTTGCTGTAAGTTGTTGAAAAGAGGATATAGGAACCTGGCTAAAATCAGCATTTCGATAATATTCAATTAACTAAATGTTAAGAGTTCCTAAACAGGATCCCTGTGGTTATCAAGGAACCCCGAGTAGGGGGTGAGATGAACCATAACTTAAGCCCATAGACCAAGGTTGTTTGGACTGATAATAACTGATCCTGAGCCTTTAGCAAGGCCCCAAAAGTGTCTGGAAACTCCTCTTTGGAAATTTCTGGTTTTAAATGGTAAATATTAAAGGAATCTACAAAGACCTTGGACTCATGCTAGCCCTCACACTGTCACCTGAAGAGAGAGTGAGGTGTGATCGTGGTAGCAGAGGATTTTGTGTGGGGAAAATGTGTGCTATTTGGCAAAGGCATGAAGTTGGCTTTACAAAGGCACAGGAAATGTGCTGTATGCACAGACAAATCTTATTACCACAAGAGAATTTAAGCAGATCCCCTTTCCCAGCAAAAGATGCTAACAGTGAAGCCTTACAATAACATCAGGCATGTCCATGTTTTCTCACACACCCTCTGTTTGGTGGTCTGCATTGTGAAAAGGACTGGGTAGCGCATCACTCCCATTCTACTGTCCTTTGACACTGAGTTGAAAATGAGTCTGCAAGGAGATTGGTGAATGACTCTTTTGAATATGTTTTCATCTACATCATTAGGCACATGGGTAGTGAGGGTAAGAAGTCCTGACAACGTTGCATGGCATGTCTTAACATTTCTTAACTGCAGAGAAAGAAGTGACCAAAGAAAATGTTGGTCTAACAGCCCAGTATGTCAAAGCATTTCCAAAATCCTTGCTCTCCCTATTTACACCCTTCTATTTGCATGTGAAAGGCCTGTATTTACAGATGTCAGGATTTCAAGAAGGGTCAGACTGAACTGAAGCCCTGAGATTCAAGTATTTCAGAAGGTCTGAGGAGGCTTGTTTTCATGGTTCTGGTTTATGCCATTGTTGGCATCAGTGAGATGATTCATTACAGAAATAACTCTCTCCAGAGTTGGTATGTACTTTGGTTTTGGCCACTTCTCCTCACATGGCATTTTCTGGTTGTTTTGGCTGGTAAAGTTTGATACTTACACATTTTGCTGTCATGTAAAATGACACTTACTCTACTCTTAATCAAGATACTTCAGTTTGCTAGAGAGCTGTTCTACAGATCTGCTCCGGGGCACTTTTCAGCATGATCAGCCAAGTCCAGGAATTGGATGGAAACTGAAAAATCATGCCAGGAAAGCATGAGAAGGATGTTCTTCATGTTACAGTCACTGCTGCATGTCTGAATTTGGCTTATACTGCCTCACCCAAGGGTGGACAAATTGCTGCTGTCGGTGTAGTCCTTCCTCAGCGACTGGGGATGCTGTGATTGATGGACCTCCATGTCCCTATCAATGGGTAGTCATGATCCCATTGGCTGTATGGTCACCTCTACCAATCCCCCACCTTACCAATGACTTTGCATCCTCAGCAACCAGTTGTGGCAGCGTGGAGTGTCAGAGCTACCACAAAACTCTATTTCCTTATCCAGTAGTGAAACTGTAAGAATCTGTCCTCATTCCTGGGACAATAAAATTTGATTTTGCCTATGCTGCTGCAAATTCTTTATCTGCCCTTGAGGACTGTTCCTACAATGTTCAGAATGAGACCATTATTATATTACCAGAGCAGGCTTGCCAATGTAATTATTTCCCATTAGAAGTGCCTGCATCATTGCTGTTTCAGAGTGTTGAGTTTGAATTACACAAAACTATAGGTCAAGATCTTAGCTGATGTATCCCTCATAACTTTGCTGATAGCACTCATAGCATGTATGGATATGGCTATCTGTATGCACATATCTGTGTATGTAGATCCAATACAGAGATGTTACAGGGTAAGTGACATTGCTAGGAAAAATCCTGCTTTATATTCAGTCTGATGCTTCTATAGTAGAGATTACACATGGAGAATAAGTTTGATTTTTCAGACTAAGAATGGAAATTGGTCAGTTTTGCATTATAGTACAATTAAACTTTGAATTATGTACCATAAGCTTTCAAACAAAACAGTACAATTACCTATCTACTTCTTTTTCTGTTGAGAGACTTTGTGTCAGGGAGTAGGTATGCAGAATGGGAAGCAAAATAATGATCAGATTTAAATGAAACGAAAAGACATTTTCTCAGCTGGAGGTTAGAAAAAAGTGACTCCCTAAATGCAGAATTTTGTGAGAAGTCCTTGACAATGTCTGGAATAATGTAACATGTGGCATAACATAATAATGAAAAGAGAAAATAAAAAAAAAAAAAACAACCAAACAAACCAACCCTCTGCTTTAAACTTACTTGATTCAATGCATGCACATTTTTTATTTTTGTACTGGTTTTGTTCTACCTAAAGTGTATTTTGAAGATGACTTAGATGTTTAACTGCATTGAGATCATGCATTATACTCTTTGTCCTTTACAAAAGAGAGCACACCTGCCAGGAGCACGTAATTTAATAAAGAAAATATCATCATAACTAGATTTTGGTGACACTATAATCAGGAAACACAGGCGAGAGGTCAGCCAGGCAGATTGTTTCTACTGGGTATTTGAGAACTGTGGGCTGCTGTTATTTTCAGCTACACTGTAATTTTATTTTATTGCGGAGAATAAATCAAAGTTTTAAAGGGAGGCTATATATTTTTTTCATATCTGAAAGCTGCAGATGCTGGCATGAGAATTGCTTGCTGCCAAAACTAGCTGTAAGTAAGTTTGGTCTGAAAGAAAATGATCAGGCTGATAGCTCAGAGGTCGAAAAAACACCCTTATGACAATTATGCTCCACTTAGCATCAACGCAGGTTCTTCTACACCATCTTGTCCTCGCGCCTTCATTCTCCTTTATATTATTGTCTTGTTATTGTGTCCTTTAGGGAACAGGGTTTAAGGGCTGTTCAGTCTCTGAATGGGTTCAATCCTTTGCTTCCGTGGAGACTGCTGAGAAGGGTGTCACTTGTGAAGGCAGTTTTGTGAAGAGACAACTCACTAATAAGACCCATACTCAGACAACCAGCCTTCTCTGTGCGGGCCTCCAAGCAGCTATCAGAAGCTAATTGTAATGCTTATTAAAGGCAGCTTAGCAGGGATGTGAAAATGGCAGGCAGAGCTTTGGTATTATCTGCACCAGCTCTCAGCCCTCTTACTCTGCAGTCTCTGGGTCTATTCAGGGACAGAGGTGCTGCTTTTCTAAAAGGAAAAAAAAAACAAAAAACAAAACCAACTCCCAAAACAATATAATTTGGTAGTTCTGAAAAAACACTGCAGCCTGGGAAGGCTGGCAAAGGCTTTTTAGATTGCATTTGCATCGCATGCCATTTTTTTGATGGAAAGCTGTTTGTAGAAACACTGAGTAGATTGTACCTTCTTCACAGTCAGTAGGTGAGCATGACATTGGTATTTCTGAGAAAAACTGAGATGCACAGATGCATCTGAGATCCTTTATTAGTGGTGATAATAAAGGGGAAAAAAAGACCCAGAAAAGTATAGCCTGACTTACGTATCAGAGTTTAAGCTTTTCAGTGTCATCTCTTATCATTTGCAACGTCTCCTTCCCACCTCCTCCCACCTCTTGCAGTTTTTCCCGTGAAAACTAAGAAAGTACAGTATAGAAATCAGGGACACAACGCGTGTCAAACTTGGCATGCCATATCCTTAAAACTCCCTGTCAGAATAAAAATACAGTTTGAGGCTTTGCATCCTGTTATTCCTCATGCAAACTGCCACTGCAGACAAGCACTTTGCCTGTGGTAAATGCTCTTGTTCAGAGCAGATGTTTCCCTCAATTAGCATTCACCCAACTATTTAGCAAGTATATTCTATTAAAATATTTTAATTTATTCAGAAATTATGTTATTAAATTTACAAATTCTTTTTATAAGACACATCCTATAGTTTCGAGCTAATAATTTTCTGTCAGTAATAGTTATTATGGGCCACAGAGTATTCCCCTAAAAAGAAATCTTTGCATTATTTTTTCCAACACTGAGGCATTTACTTCTTTCATGTATTCCTCATAGCATAATGATTGAATTTTTTATATCCTCCATATAAAGATACTTAACGTTTAAGACATTTGACAGGTTTTTGAAAACACAGGGAAAGAGAATTTAGTTTTGAAAGTTCTGCACAGAAGTGTAACATTTTTGTTCGTGTTCTATTAGCTTTCCTTCTTCCAAACCCACGGATAGACAAGGCAGTCTTCTTCTCCTTATCTTTCCATCTGTTCAGACTTTTTCGTGCATCCTGCCAATGCAGTTCTGCCACTGAATATTGACTGAAGTGGACAGTGACAGGGGTGGAGGAATGAGCGAGCGGCTATGTGGTGCTCAGTTGCTGGCTGGGGTTAAACCACAACAAAAGGCTAATACAGTTTTCTCCTCTCAGGGAGGCTGAATAGCTGATGCGTGTGATAATGAAAGCAAGAGTTTTTTTACATCTAGGTTGTGGGCAGGAATCCAGCTCAGGTTACTAGTGACCGACGGTTGCTACCATCTACTGGCTGTTTGCAATCCTCTGTGCAACAACCGGGCACCTGGATTCCTTCACAGCGCAGAGAAGGGGGTTCTGCCTTGTTGGCAATCTAACCAAAACGCTTATTAGAGATGGCAGCTAACAAGAGGGTTAGCACTTTCACAAGTCCTTTTAGCAGGTCTTTGGCTCCAGTATAACTTAATATTTTTGTTCTCCTGCTGTACACCATAATGCTAATTGTTTATTTCAGACAACTGCTGTGTTTAGAAGTGTGCCAGCTAATTGAAGCTAAACTGTGATTTTATGCAAAGCAGTCCTTGTCTACCTTGGATGTTAACTTTCAGTGTCCCCTTTTGTTAATTTGTGTTTATCTGTGTATTTCTAAAGGCCTTTCTCAGTGATGGCAAACACACAATGTTTTGTGGGTTAAAAAGGAGCATCTTCTATCAAAGTTGGACCTGAAAGACAGTAAGTTAGATGTGAAGATCTTAAAGTGCCTAGATGGTAAGGTAGACATCTTTTAATAAATAATGAATATATTAATTTCATAGTGAACACAGAATAAAAAATATTTACTACCACAACACTACCTGTTTCAGGTTTCTAAGAAGACTCAGTGAAATTTAAGTTTGCTTTTTTTTTTTTTTAAATTTCCTTTCTAATACAATGCTATATTTGCTACTTAAAAAAAATGGTCTAATCTGGATATATGCATGTTTATTCTTCATGCTTATGATTTTGGGGATAAATGTTGGTTATTAACACAAATGGATATTGCACTAAACCAAATTTCTCCTCCTTGGTCTCCTAGATCTCTTAATACCAGAGTTAAACAGGATTTGGCTTTTCCTTTCACATCTCCTAGGCACAGACTGCCTGATTTCCAAAGGGGAATGGCTTTGACTAGTTGCCCAGTCCTTGTCAGCTACTGTTGAAAGAAAAGTTTCTAAAGTGGACTAGCAAGTGACAGCATGCTGGCAGTGTATTTGCAGAACATAATAGATTATAGATCTACCCATCACCAAAAGGGATGGAACACAGGCAGCAATGACAGAACGACAGCAGAGTTTGCAGAACCAAATTTCCCATAGAAGCGAAACATTTAACATCCCCCAAAGCAGTGAAGTCCATCAAGACAGAAAGCAACTTCAGACTTCTTGTTCATTTAGGTCACCAACAAGAAAACAAGAAACTTATGAATAAACAGATTACTGTTGATATGAATGATGGTATTTCCCCATGTCTACCAGGCCATGGGAAGTTATGTTAATAATGTAAGACCTTAGTGCAACTACAGTGTTCTCCTACCCAAAACACTGATAATATTCACTGCCATAATGGAAGCAGTAATCCCTTATTGACAAAAAGTATTAGGTGGAATTCTCTGGCTTCTCCTGTCCAAGAGATCAGAATAATTATTTGACATATTTTTATTTGACCTGAACCTCCATGGAATCTGTAAGTAGATCAAACATCCTCTCTGATTAGTCTGTTCCATCTCTCCAACCTTAAATGAACAACTACAGTCACAGTGGGACCTGTTGTAGAGCTGAGGTTATTTGTGGCCTATGTAGTGACTTTTAATTTAAGCACCTTAATGGTATAAGAAGAGGAAGGGAAATTATGTCCTCATGATACCTGGGTCATAAACTGACTATCTTTAAGAGTTTAAGAAGAAAAATTATAGTGAAAGAGTCATTGTTACAGAACACTGATATTTTGCTTTACTAGTTAACCTTACTACATGGTCAGCTGAGGCAAGTGGTGCAATCACCACATAAGTGGTCAGCACTGCGCTGTGCAGTCAGTCACCAGTGCAATATTCATTGCTAGCTCTGTATAGAGCTATTTAACTGACTGGGACTCCAGTGTCCACCTCCATGCCACTCTGACAGAGCTGGGCCCAGAAGCATGTCATCCCATTTTCCACTTTACAAGGACACAATGCCTCCTAGCTGGTCAAGTGTGCTGAGTGGTGCAGTAACCCAGAATTTCTCTTGCCGTTCGGCACTCAGGTTTGCAGATTTGCTGTTAAATGGTGAATGCATTTGATCCTGTATCTGCTTTGACTGCATGTGTCTGATCAGCAAAGTGCAATTAAGTTTTAGCTAAAGATACCTAAATGTAGGTGTCTAAATGAGAGTATCAGCTGTAATTTTACTAAAGCCCTGTTGCAGGTTTTCAGCATTATCTGAGTCACTTCCTAGGCACTGCTGAATGTATTGACTGGCAACTTAATTCAGATGCCCACACTTGGGCTCAGTGATGTTCCAGATCCCCTGAAATATCCTTCCTGTTTTTCACTTGCCAGTGTGGAAAACTGTTGCTCTGCTTTAGGTCTTCAGTCACATCTGCCATTTCCACATAACTGTATTCCACAGTATAGGGCATCATAAATGTAACTTAATGTGTATGTTAGGGAAACCAAATTGTGTCAAGATATCCATGCACTATAACAGGAGCTTATACATACAGGTGCCATGTAAATGTCTGAGGTACCTAAATATTAGAGTCTTCTGTCATTAGAGGTGACTTAAGATGCCCCACCCGACTGTCCTAGATACTGCAGACTGCCTGAAATGGCTCTGCGTGTTTTTGTTTAGTCAACTGACTCTTACTTCTAAATTTAGATACCTTAGTCTCAGATTGAGTCTTACCCCAAGGGAGAGTTGCAAGTGCTTGAAACACAGATTTTCTTCTATATTAGATACTCAAGGGTACCCCTGACATCTGCAGAGGTATAACAGATATGCTACAGGATTTATAGACCTGAACAGTGCCGGAATGCCTGTTGAAGAAATACCCTCAGTGTCCCACAGAGAACAAAGACAGTGCTGTGCTGCCGGGTATAGCCATGAGGGATTTCAAGCAGGCTGGGATGCCTCTGTTCCAGTGAACCCTCTCTGTGCACCAGGCAAAGTGGGGGTGGCTGTAGCCTCATAAAAGTTTGCCAATGAAGACTATGTAGGTATGCATGTTTGTGTACAGGTGTTTTAACTGGGTCACCTGCTTCACTGAAAAGGGAATGTTTTGCTGCTCAGACTTTGGGAGGTCAGATGTGTTGCATTCCCTTCAGAGATTTAGCTGGTCCATCAGGTTTGGCAGTGAACCATCAGGGATGCCAGCACTGCTAATGGAAATACTGCTTTGTTTTTTATTTCTTTGATTAATTTTATTTTTCCCTGTGCCTGACTGACTAGGATGAGCAAATTAAGTAAGAGAAATATTTATGGGAATATTAGGAGAGCTGGATAGTGACTGTGCCTGAAACATCTCTTGGAGACATTTTCTTCCTATTTTACTATCGGGTCATCAGTTAAAAGCCATACTTGACCTGTCACTCTATTTCCCTTCCCTTCCCTTCCCTCCTACTCTTTGTTGTTCCAAACAAGATTTCTGCAACATGTTCTGCATTACAGCATATAAATATCTGCTGGAAAGGGAAGTGAGCAGCTCATCTCCTTTTTGAGGTGGTAACTACATAATATTCCAACATTTCTCCCTTTGTGTTTCACTTTCCCTTCCAGTTTGCTGCCAGGTTAAACTCAGAGTTAGTTATGGCCTTGTAAACCCCATTGATACAACAGCTTGAGAGAGAAGGGTTTTTCTTGTGAAAAATACTGATGGAACAGAAAGTTGTAACCAAGAACATACTTATTTGAGGGGAGTAAAATGAAAATTGTTGGGTTTGTTTTCCTGAGGAAAGCCATGATTTTGGCTGGGGGGGTTATGTATGTGCAGGACTGTGGCATTTTCCCACCATTTTTGTGACAGTGGAGACATCTTGCCTACTTACAAGTATGTTACATCAGCTTGATAATGGGAATTTGCTATGCATGCAAGTATTCAGCTACACAATACATTTTGGTGATATGGTTTTGTTCTCTGATGTACTTTGCTTCCACGATTATAATTAAATCCATAGCTGCTGATGGGAAAAAAACTTGTTGCGTTTAATACATGAATGACAAGCAAGCTATATCAAACTTGAATGACATCTGGTAAAGGCAGAGTGTCTTGGGCAAAGCAATTTTTTTCAATTCTGCACTTCAAGGAGAGGTAATCAAGTGAGGGATTACTTGGTAGAAAGGGATTGTCACCTGGTGAAATTTAGGGGGAAATTTTTAGGCAAAGTTGAAGATAGAAGAATTGACAGACAAAAGAAAGTCTTGTGAAAGGATAGAGGAATTGGGGAGAAAGGCTTCACAGCAAAGGTTTGGTTGTGAGAGTGGAGATGTGATTCTGAGAAACACTATCCATGAGAGAGAAAAGTGTAATTCTGAGCAGATGTGAAGATGGACAGTCAAAGACCAGGACTGTTGAGGCAGAAAAATGCAAAGATAGGTTTTATTTTGCCTGTAGCTATCTGACGGACCCTTGTCCTTTATGAAAATCCGGAAATCTGAAATTTTTAACAAGCTCTCTGTGGTTAATTTAAAAGAGAGGAATATTGACATCTTCTGTGCCTATTATTATGCCTACTCTTCTATCAGTTTAGGTGATGATAGTGATGCATGCTCAGAATTATGTGAATTGTATTCCTCTGCACATCTTGGCTATGAATTTGTGATTTGTGATTTGGCATTTGGGATTATTTTACTGGAACATCTCTGACAGAAATTATTCTCCCTATGACACACATATGATTTGCCCAGTCCAGGGTACTATGCAAGAGATGCTTGTGTATAGTATCCATTCTTTAAAGCTGCCACTCTCCATATACTACACTATTTTGTATGCTCCTCCATTGCAGCAATATCATGTTCAGACTGTACGGTGCTGCCTGTCAAGTGAAAACACCCAAATAAGCAAATTAATTATTCTTGGCTATTATAAAATTCTGCCTTTAGTTCTCCACCAGGGGAAAAAAAAAGTGCTCACAGAGTTCCTTACAGAGTAAAAAATGCCCATATATTTTATGAGAAAACATTTTCCACCTTGGAAACATTAAAAAAAAATGAACACTTGCATTAAACCTGGCTTAAGGTTTATAGCATATGACAGTCTTTAAAAGAGGAATATATCTGGAGGTTTTCATGACTTCATAAAAATACCTGTTACACATGCTGAAAGTGCTGCACATTAGATACTCTTGTCTTGGAATGTAATTGCCTTAAAGGTATAAAGGAGGCTGTGTCTAATAATTCCCCCTGCATGTCTATTCTCCATTTCTGTTCCACAGAGGAAGCTGGAAGGTTGTGGTATCATCAAAGAAGCATGTGTTGGGAGAGGGAAGAGCTAATCCTTAAAACAGTTGTGCCCTGCATCTCAAGTAAGGATGAAAACCTTGTGAAAGGATTTCCTGAAATCTTACATACTCTATATCCCTTAACTTTTTAAATGCTATAATTGTTGTACTAAGATAAGAGACGCTTCTGGAGTAATCCATGCTGGGTGGCCCTAGGTAACAAAATATTTATTAATATCCTAGAGTTGTGCCATGCAGTGATAGTGATGGAAATTTGGCAGACCCACTCTACTGCTGTCAGATGAGTGAAACAGCCACTTCACTCAAGACTGGATGACAGATAGATGTATAGATCACTCTACGAGGTAAATCTGAAGGGATGGCTTGTGATTAGGATGATGACTGAGAGAGATGACAAGAAAAAGAGAAGAGGGCAGTGAGTACTCTTTCATCCAGACAGCTTTACAGACATAAGTAAGTCTTTCTCTTACAATCCATATTGCCAATATGAATTGGCTGCAAAATGTTGTTAAATTAGATTATTAACATTTGGCAGTGATTTTGAATTCATGCAAAGGATTTGGGGTGGTAGATTGGTTTCAAGGAATCTCTACAGTCTGATTTATATGGGTGGATATGATTTTCCCTACTATATAAATGGGAGAAGTGTGAGATAGCACTGAGATAAGTTGCTTAAGTGGGACAAGTAGAAAATCTAGGTGATAACTGATACTTATTTTTGTGACTAGTAAAATTCTTTGGAAAACATGATCTTATTCTAAAGCTAGTCACAAATTTGGGTTAACAGTGAAAATCTGTTATTACATGGGAGGAAGAATAAATGTGGGAGGTTTAATTAAGGAAACAACTTTTTCTCAGCAGTACAGGGCGATGTGGCATTTGCCCAGGTTCTGGGTGATTGGGGGTTGACTGCTTCAGCTGTACTGGGGCAATGTGTTGAAGCTGAGGCACAGGAAGTTTCATTTAAACATGAGGAGGAATTTTTTCACTGTAAGTGTGACAGAACATTGGAACAGGCTGCCCAGGGGAGTTCTGGAGTCTTCCTCTCTGGAGATATTCAAAACCTGCCTGGATGTGTTCCTGTGTGGTCTGGTATAGGTGATCCTGCTCTGGCAGGGGAGTTGGATTAGATGATCTTTCAAGGTCCCTTCCAGCCCCTGACATTCTGTGATTCTATGATTCTGTGATACTGTGCTGGTTTGAGGCTAATTGGAATACTTTAATGAAAAAAAAAAAGAGGATTATAGGCTGTGAAAAGAAAACAATGGTGGTCTACTTCACTCATAGGTTTGCTGAGATGTATAAAAGCAAGGACACAAACATAGATAAGACAGTCTGTCTGTTAGTGTCTGTCGGAGTCTGTGTTTCTCTTCTGCTTGGATCTGTGTAACCCAACTAATCATTCTGCTTCTACCCTCCCTTGCTGATCCTCCCAACTCACCTTGCACGTAAGGTAGAATCTGGGATAAGAGTGGGGGAAGGTGGAAGGGTGGTTGGGATCCCCTCCTGGGGACTCTGCTTTCTGGAAGGAGTATTGTGTTTTTGTATTACTTTTAACTCGTGTATTTCTGTATATAGCTGTAAATATTTGTAATACATTGTAAATATCTGCTTGTATATTGTGCTAAGCTGTGAATATAAAGCTTCATTCCTTAACTTCCAGCTGGGTGAGTCTAGTCTGGGTGAATTCATTGTGCGTGGGGGCAGGTAACTCCATAAACATCATCACCTTATTTTGCTGCCCCATGTTGGGTGCCAAAAGAAAATGTGATGGTTTGGGAGTTACTTGCCCCCTGCCATGGATTCATCAGACTAGACTCAGCCAGCTGGAAGTTAAGGAAGCTATATTTACAGCTTAGCACAATTTACAAGCATATATATATATATATATACACACAATATACACAAATATTTACAGTTATATACAAGTTAAAAGTAATAGAGAAACACAAAATCCCTCCCGAAACAGTCAGACTGCCAGGAGGCTCCAACCCAGACCTCCTCCCCCCTTCCCCCTCTTTCCCTCCCTTCAGAAATAACCAGACCAATCCCTGTATATCTCATGTGATAAATCTGAAGAGATCTGAGATGAGATGTCACAAAGACAACAAGAAGGTTAGAGGAAATGTTAAAATAGTGTCCTGCTGACAACATATGGGGCAATATTGCAAGGGGCATTCTGAACTCTAGCTTGGCCCACTTTTAGATCTGGTATATGTGCATTCAAGACCACAAAAAAGAGTAGACTTTTAAATTCAGGACTGAAAAATCATGGGTCCTATTCTGCTAATAGGTAAAAAAGGAAAATAATTTAATAAGTTATGTGAATTTGTCTTTCTCACTTCAGGGGGTAGGAGTTGCTTGCTCTTTTTTGATTTCCAGAATACTCTTATTCCCTGTTGAGTGAATATTAAAAAAATGAAATATTACTATATATACCCCAAAATAATTTACATTTAAATTTTCATGCTCTAGAGAGCAGAAAGACATTCCAAAGGCTCTGAATTGAAGTTTATTTGTTGGCTGACCCGAGAAATCAGTTACACACTGCCTACTTGTGGGGGTTGCCTCAGCTCTGAGCAGTGCAGGGACATAGACAAGCCCAGTGAGGAAGTCACTGGCATCCTAGTACATACCAATTGCTGTGAAAATCCCACCATGCTTAAGTCAGTGGCATTGCTGCACTTCCTTTGTGAAACACTTCCTCACATCCTTTCAGTGCACTCTTGCTGCTTTGACCTATGCCAAGTTTCACTAAGAAAAAACATAGATCAGAGGATCTAAATATTACAGACAATAACACAGCAGTGCACAAAGGCTTTACAAGTGTCTTGGTGTC
The DNA here is from genome assembly GCA_013399055.1 of Ramphastos sulfuratus. Classification (NCBI taxonomy): domain Eukaryota; kingdom Metazoa; phylum Chordata; class Aves; order Piciformes; family Ramphastidae; genus Ramphastos; species Ramphastos sulfuratus. The sequence continues at coordinate 55,596 of WBNM01024571.1, read as the reverse complement.
AGGGAATAGAAAGGGCTGCTTAGCAGGGGAAGGGAGCAGGAGTGTCATCCCCCTCAAGGGCAGTGTAACATGGGGCTGGAGCACAGGTCCTATGAGAAAAGGCTGAGGAAGCTGGGGTTGTTCAGCCTTGAGAAGAGAAGGCTCAGGGGGACCTTACTGCTCTCTACAACTACCTGAAGGGAGGTTGTAGCCAGATGGGGGTCAGTCTCTTCTCCCAGGCAACCAATGACAGAACAAGAGGACACAGCCTCAAGCTGCACCAGGGCAGGTTTAGGCTGGATGTTAGGAAGAAGTTCTTCACAGAGTGATTGACATTGGAATGGGCTGCCCAGAGAGGTGGTGGAGTCACTGTCCCTGGAGGTGTTTAAAAGGGGACTGGATGAGGCACTTAGTGCCATGGTTTAGGTACTTAGAAGGTATTGGGTGATAGAATTATAGAATCGTAGAATCATAGAACGGTAGGGTTGGAAGTGACCTCAAGGATCATCTAGTTCCAACGCCCTGCCATAGGCAGGGACACCTTCCACTAGTACAGGTCACTCAAGGCCTCATCCAACCTGGCCTTGAACACCTCCAGGGAGGGAGCAGCCACAACCTCCCTGGGCAACCTGTTCCAGTGCCTCACCACCCTCACTGGAAAGAACTTCCTCCTAACATCCAGTCTAAATCTCCCCTCTGTCAGTTTAAACCCGTAGGTTGGACTCAACGATCTTGAAGGCTTTTTCCATCCTGGCTGATTCTGTGATTCTGTGATGGCACCCCAGCAAGGCCAGCAGAGCAGAGACATAAGGTTGTCCATGAGCCCGGTCACCAGCAGACATGTTTTCAGTGACAAGGCAGATCTGAGGTCAACCCAATCTGCTCAGGGCAGTTCAGAGCCACTTGTGCACTCACAGCCCTGAAGGCCTGGAGCAGTTCTGTATCATGGTAGACCTTATTCTTGTGAACAAAATTTACAACCATCATCCGTCTGGGTCTCCAAGATGGCCAAATTTACCAAAGCTGAAAATAACAATTAAGTTATTGGAAGAAAACATTTAAATGTAAATATCTATATGACAATTGCAATTTCTTAATGAATGCTTCTGCAGAGGTGTCACTTCCCCCTCTAAAGTCAAGATGTACTGCCAGATTAAAAAAAAAAAAAAGACATCAATATATTTTAGTTATTATCAAAATGAATGAGAAATAGAGAAGTTCATAGCCACGTATATAAATTAGCAAAGGAAACATTCAGGCAAATAACAAACTAAATTAAGGGTATTTGTGAAAGATCTAGATGTACAGCAGCAAAGAAATAAAAATAGTAACATTGCTTATCATGATTCAGAAAAATAGATGTATCTGATTATAATTCTTTTTCATACTCAGTCTGGATGATGTGTTAGTATGAGATTGTGAAAGACTAAATCTTAAACAGGAGAAACCAAGCCTTATTAGATATTAAATATTTGGCTGTTGTTTTGTAATGTACAGTCACTAAGTGGACACATAAGCTCCCTTTTCCACCTGTGAGAGAAGTGAAGTGCCCCGGGCTGGAATCCAAACAGTCTTGTGGACTGAGTTGGGGAACGCTGTGCAAAGAGATGAATGAACTCCTGGCCTTCCCCACACTCGTGCAGCAGAGCTGCAGATTTCAGGGGATTACCCTGTGCTCACTTTGCAGTGAACTGACCTGGAATCCCTACAGCTGTAAAAACCTTATTCTTGTGTTGGGAAGAAAAAAAAAATCCACAGTCAAAGATGTACTATCTCTGTCAGTTTTCTACATAATACTGTAGTGGTCAGAGCACTCACACTGGAGAAAGGGATTTTTCCCAGATCCTTCTCACACTTTCCATAATTTCAGAGAGTGTAACCTGATTATGATGAGTCACATCCAACAACATCTGTGAATTCACTGTCAGTGAATAAATGTAATTTAAGCACACTCTGAGTGTAAATAAAGAAGAAAGTAGTCCTGAGATCGTGCTACAGCTCAGCACTCCTTCTGAACACAGGTAAGTTGCCTACCAGCTGGGTTATTAAGTTCATGTCTCATTATCTTTCCTCTTCCTCTGCTTCACCTTCCATAAATGCTTAATTTCTTTTAAACTGGTCAAAGTGAAGATACCTCACTCCCTAACACACCTATCCAAGGTTCTGATAAGTTCATATTCAGAATTTAGGACATTTTAAGGATGACTGGAGACATAACTTTGACATTAATGAGTACGTCTGTGCTGAATTCCTTGAATATATGAAATCCTCAGGAGGGCTGCTTCCAAGCTGTTTGGAAGCAAAACCCACTAAAGATTGTGACAGAGCACAGTGAAGAATGTGCTCCAGGAGTCAACCCTCTCCTTGCTTTTCGTTCCAGTAACAGTGAGGGTGTCACTAGAGATACAATGAGGCTGGTGTAAGCAGGCAAGCAGCTAATGGAAGGAAAGGATACGAAACCTCCTTTGTTGTAACTATTCATGTAGCAAGTGAAGGTCTTTGTCTTTCCTCTCTCTCCCCACAGACTCTCCCTTTCCTCATGCTCGTAAGTGTGGTCCTGGCTGCCTTATAGTGACAGCAGGACGGCTGGAGGAGGTGGCAAGGACCTCTGGGGCTGTGCAGAGAATAGCTCTGGGTGCTAGAGACAAAAGGAGGCTATGGCAAGAATGATGGTCTCCACAAGCCTATTACAGTTGTTATATAACTCTAAGCACCTGATAAATTTAAATGAGAAATATTTAGTTATTTTTCTGATTGCATTTTTCATCCACATAATTCAAATGGGCTTAAGCCATTATTTGTGCACAAACCTGTAAAGAAATGCTTTCTGTTTTTCCAGTAACTAAGAACGTAGCATGAAGAAGATGAACGTGACTGACAGAACAACCTTGATGCTCTCGGCATGACCTTGAATGAAGAGAAAGAAAGATAAATTACAGGTACCACTTGCTAGGCTGCTTTTCCTATTATCTCCTTTGCTTTTGTGCAGGCTCTCCCGTGCTTCAAACATTCAAAGACCTCCTGACAAGTGAAGCTTTCTAGACTAAATGCTGTTACCCAGTGGCCACATTCACCTGCTCCAAGCTTGGTTTTCTCCTGCAGACGCTGTGAGGACTCTGTCACATCTCAACTTAGCACTGTGGAATGATAAGTAGGTTCCTTTATTTAGGCCACAGGGCAAGTAAAAAGCATGGCATTGTCTCCTTTTGGTGAACACAGTGGGTTCCACAGCACACATCCTAAGAGTCAAACATGACTCGCCTTCCTATGGAAGTAATTACTTTGTGGCCTGTGTTCTCCTAATGTCCTTCTCTCATGCCTCAATTGTGTAATTGCTTCATCACTCCAGCCCTGTTCTCAGCATGCACGTGAATGCCAATCATTACAAGCACCACACATTCAGTTCGAACTACCTATCTTTGCATGCTATATTCGGTTGTTTTCTGGTGTCTATGCACTATTTATACAATGTGACATTATGTTTTGTGGAGCCCTTTGATGAAATGCAGACATATTGCTTCTTAGGTTATTGTCTAGCTGCTAATCAGTAGCAATTCTCAGATGCCCTTTAGTGGCTGAGTTACAAGTACTGGGCTTACTGGTTTTCAGGTCTGTATAGTCTATGACTTTACCCTTCAATGATGCTGCCACTTGGCTTGCTGAGGGAATCTGGGCCCATGAATGAAAAATAGGGTGAGAGGTTGCCATAGACTGTCTAATGATTGCAATCTTCAGTAAGGGTTTATGAACTGCCTAGTGCTTCATGAGCGCACAGCAAGTGTTCTAATGAATCAAACCCAAATATTTACAAGAGATAAGTAATTAGATGTGAGAAAATTAAAATGTTTATGAAACCATCTGGACAGTTCAAAGAATTAGTTATTTTCAGATAAAAGACTGAGGGTTAAGGACACCAGTTAAAATCTGACTCCTGTTAATGGTGATTAGGTATTACTACCAGCTGACTGCTACCTGAAGGCTGAAGTGAAATGAGTAAGGGATTGCTTTTGTGTTTATGGCTAGTGTGCTGGTTTGAGGCTAATTGGAATATTTTAATGAAAAAAAATAGATTATAGGCTGTGAAAATAAAACAATGGTGATGTCTACTTCACTCATAGGCTTGCTGAGATGTATAAGAACAAGGACACAAATATAGATGATAGAGAGTCGCTCTCTGGGAGCCTTGTCCTCTCCTCTCTGCTAACCTAATTAACCACTTTCCTTCTAACCCACCTTGCCAATCCTCCAAACTCACCTTGCACATAAGCCAAACCCTGGGGAGAGGGGTGGGGAGAAGGTGGAACGGTGGTTGGGAGCCCCTCCTGGGGACTGATTTCTGGGAGGGGTGTTGTGTTTCTGTATTACGTTTACTTTGTAGATTTCTGTAAATATTCCTGTATATAGTGTATATATCTGCTTGTACATTGTGCTGAGCTGTAAATATAGCTTCATCTAAACTTCCAGCCAACTGAGTTTTAGCCTGGGTCATTTTACAAAGTGGGGGGGTGGGGGGGTGGGTAACACCCAAACCCACATCATCCTTACTGATAATGATCCAGTCCCTTGATAGGCAAGAGGTGTAGGGCTGGGAAACCAAGGGTCATCCAAAAGCTCAGTGACTGCCAAACAGGTTTGCAGTGGTGAAAAAAGATCTGAGGGAAGTCAAGGCAGCAAGCCAGGACCAAAGAAGAGGTTCTGGTGATTCACCGACAAATACTTCTCTGCACCATATGTAGGTAAATTGAGGAGTCCCTTATCATATCATAATACTGATACTGAAAGCTTAGCAAACTTTAAAAATTGACAGACAAAATCCATGGAAGAAAAAACTACCTAGAGTTGTCAGACACAGCACTCCTGTCTTTAGTGTTGAAAATCCTGGCATTTTGACTTGGTGGAGCCTGGGTGAATTCATCCAGGAATATCAGTTGCACACTTACCCATATCTTATAAAATTTCCTAGGTTCCTGCTGTCAGCCTCTCTGACCAGCACACCACTAAACTGGTTTGATCAGACGGACAGAGACATGACAGAGTACAGCAAGGTGTATGCCTCTCGCTTAGTATAGAGGTGGTTGTGAATGCCTGTTCATCTGACTCCCAATCAGCTGTACTTGACTCCTTCACTTGAGAGCTGCTTCAGAAATACCTACTCTGCAACTGTACTTCAGTCTTTGTTTGCAGCATTTCATCTGTTCTGCCTTTCTATTGTGTATATATCTGCTTGTATATTGTGCTAAGCTGCAAACAGAGCTTCATTCCTTAACTTCCATCTGGCTGAGTTTAATCTGGGTGATTTTTCGTGGTGGTGGTGGGGGCAAGTAACTCTCAAACCATCACAGCTAGTTTTGGAGAATAGTTTTTAAGATTCTTCTAATCTTTACAATAGGGCCTCAGCAGAAAGACAAAAATGTTGTCTCCATCAGTGTTCATTTATATCTAAATTGTGTTGTGATAGATGTGAGAAAGCTTGTGGTTCTATGACAAATTATGTATATTTTTTAAGGATTAAAACAGAAATTCAGATTCCAAAATGGATATCAGAAGAAATGAAAAAAAAAAACCCATAAACCCTATCTGAAATCCACAAGAATGTTTTGTGTGGAGCACAGACAAATATGGAAGTTTAAAAGAAGAACGGACCATTAACTGAAACCTGCTTATAAGAAATCTTTGCAACAGAAGAAAATTACTTGAAATATTTGAACTCTCAATAATTAAAAAACCCAAGCCCTTGAACAAAGAAACTGTGAAGGAGGCAGGCATTACACTATCAAGTTTTATCTAATTTAGAAAGAAATCAAATTAAAGTGGGTAAATGTTGACTCTCATTTTGCAAAAGCTGATGTTTACTGCTGTCATAGCTGAGAATAAATTTCAAAGTCAAAAGACAGCTGCATTCAACTACAATCAGTCTAGCAGGTTGCTAATATATCTCCCAGCTATAAAGCTGCTTGTGTTAGCCAGTACTACAGTTAGTAGAAAGTTACTTTGGTCAAGAGGCTGTAAATGTTTCAGAGAAGTGTTTTTGTCTCCTCTTGCAACTTCTGATTCAGCAGGGTTGTAATTAAGCAATGGAGGAGGACAACATCAAGATGCTGAAACCTAATATGATTCCTTCCCTTACAAGAAGAGCAGTGAGTTTCACCCTCCAGCTTCTGTCCACACTATAAGGATATTTACCACATTAAGCACTTGTTTGTTAAATACATAATGGAGAAAATGAGAAGTGCCAAGTTCCTTGGAGGAGAGCCTCTGTGCTGTATGCATCAGTGTAGCACCATCTACACTGAATACTGGTAAAGGTGGCGCTAAAGAAGAATTGGCCTATTCTAGGTTCCTTATGGACTAGGAGGATTGCTTAGATCCTGCTCTTAGAGCCTTTGCTAGGACTAATCTCGGATCTGGTTTTGACTTAGAGCCTTATATGCTTCACAGTAGTAGATCCCATGGAGAGAACCAGATGCCCCAGAAGAGTCTGAAGAAGACAGGAAGTTTCATGAACTGAGTAGGCCGTGAGTATTTCTTCTGCTGGAAGAAAGCCAGATTTTAATTCTATCAAATAGCGGTAAGTTACTTCCTGGAGTTAAGTTCCTCATATACAGTACCCTTTTGTTGGAAAAGCAAGCAGCAGTCTGATACACAATAGTTAAACATCTGAAGGCCTGGAAGCTGTTTCTGCCTGATTGGGAAATAATTCACCCCAAGTTTCCCTTCTCTGTGATGAATGCTACAACCAGGAGACTGCAGGTACCAGCAGATCCGTGTTTTTTGAAACGGTCCTTTTAGATACAGGCTGTTCAAGTATTCACTGCAGCAGAGACTGCACTGGAGCAGTCTCACAGGTGACTCTTCCAACCACCAAACTACAACATCTCTCTAATGAATATTTAAGATATGATAGTGATGACAACCATAGAAAAGCCCATGAGAAAACGAATTCTGTCTTCATAGCAGGGTTTGAATAGTGTGCTGTAAATAAAGCATTTGGACCACACACCGAATCCGGAGGATAAAAGAAGATGTTGAATAGCTTACTCATTAAGCGAACGCCATCCAGCATGAGTATAGAACGATGCAAAAGCTGTGCGGAAAAAATAGTATGTCATCAAGTAATTAAAGACTGGGGTACAATGCATATGTATAAGGGACTGAATGAATGTTTTCAGGAAATCTTAATTTTGGCATTTACTAGCACTGGAGTGCTCGACTTTGCAATCTGAGCAATATTCTTTTAGTGTATCTTTTTGTGTGGATAGATATGCTTGGCACAAAAAGGAACTGAGGGAGCCTCACAAAGCCTTAAAAGGACTATTCTTATTTTTTTTTTTTTCCTCTACCACAATAGCTTCTGAATGAGAAATTATAGTAGCTGGCTGAGAATCATAAACAGTGAAAACTTAGTATAGTAGATAATTATTAGCATTGCATTTCCTCTGTAGGATTAATTTTCTTCATTTTCATTCCAAGAATTCTCTACTTCATAACTTTGCAGACTAACATGTCACGAATGCTACCAACAGGAGGTTTTTACAAAACCTCTACTCTTTAGCTGAAGTTAAAGAGGGGAGGGGGCAGGGGTATTTAAAGGGTGAGGTTTCAAAGAGACAGTTAGAATAAATGCCTAAATAACACAAAGTAATGAAGATGGCAAATTTGGCCTGCTGTTCGGCTGATGGATTTGCCCATGAGCAGATTGGAATATTTTAAAAACATACTCATTATTCGAAATCATTTGTCAAGGGTCAAATTCTTTCCTGGTTACTCATATTGAAGCAAGAAAAATCTGCCTGTGGAACAAGCTGCTGCTGTGTGTGAATAGACTTGAGGAAATCTGTTCCCAATTAATTTATGGAAATAATTCTCCATTTCATAAGCAAGTCTTTGTGTATGTTTGTCATTCAGAATGTGAATAGTTTTGACTGATCTTATAAGTAATGTGGCATGTTACAATGTGTCACAAGACATTGATCTAGGCTTCTAGTACAAATATTTGACTATATTCTGCTCTAATTTAATTTCTGTGATTGTTTTCCCATATTCATAGAATGCTGCCCTTCTCAAAAGTTCTGTCCTTCCCATCTGGAAATATTTTCCTTAAAATAATCAGAGAAAGTAAACATGATAAAAGTTGAAGTGAATTAATTTTACCACCTAAAAGAACACGTATGATTTTTATTTTGAGGGGAACAGGAGAGTACAGTATTTGCTTAGTATTAGTGATTAATGACCAAGGAAAGGATTGCATTTATTAAACCACATGAGAATAGCCAGACAGAAAAAACCCCCCACGCATGACATTACTAAATTCTCTAATGGTTTTATAGTGAAAAGATAATGGACATATAAAAACTGTGCCTTGTAGATAGCTAAAGGAAATATTACACCATATAAAACACTTCTTATATTGATTTTTTGGAAGCCTTTTATATTTTGGTAGCTTGCCAAAGAGTCACTGTGGCACAGTATTTCTTTCAGTCTGTAATGTACATTGGTTTTCACGTTAGGAGAAGCACTTTAAAATGTGACATTTGGGTGAATTGAGACACCCAACGAAATATCTTAAGAATGTTTGCTGTCCTGCAGGAGTTCTGACACTCATCAGAGACTTTTCGAAGTGGAAGAATAGTAGAGGTTAAAACTGGGTACTTGCTTTATCTTGCTTACACTGAAATGACTTGCTCTGGAAGAGCAGAGATGGGTTTACAACCTGTCCAAGGCATAGAGCCTACAAAGAACCTGTACACATATTTTGTTTATTAGCTGTTGAGTATTAAGTTCCTTCTCATTTCTTTCTAGACTGACTTTTTAAAGCCATAACTAGAAGGGAGTTGGTGAGATCTGGTTTGTAAAGTTACATACCAGCAGTTGCACTGACTACATCAGAACACTTTTGTTGTTGAAGAGTAGAATGGGCTTTTAGGGATTTTGGAATTTCAGGATGAATTATGCTATATGTTTGTGTTTACCACTATCATGTTAAAAGGCAATGAAGCCCTTTGCTGCCAGACCTGTCAGAGAAGGCTCAGAGGTGTGAACTTTGGATGCTTGTATTTGGTTTGTCTGAGGTGGAGTTAATTCTCTCCAGAGTATTTCTCCTAGTGCTGTGTTTTTCAGTGACATAGCTGGGAGTTGATACCACACCAACGTTTTGGCTACTGCTGAACCAAACACTGAAGCTGTGCTTTTCCAGTATCTTCCACCTCCAGCAGTAGGCCAAGGGATGGGCAAGATCTTGGGAGGGGACACAGCCAGGCCAGCAGACCCAAGCTGACCCAAGCTGACCAAAGGAATATTCTATACTATATGATGTTATTTCAGATACAAAAGCTAAGTGAAAGAAGGAAGTGGGGGGATTCATTGATGGCGTCTGTCCTTTGGAGTCACCACTATGTGTATTGAAGCCTTCCTTCCTAGGAAGTGGTTGGACATCATTTGCTGATGTGAAGTAGAGAATAACATCTTTGTTCACTTTTCCTTCTGCCTTTGCTTTTGCATTTCATCCTATTAAATTACTTCTATCTTGACTCACAGGCCTTTGGTTATATTTTCCTTCTCCCCTGTTCATCTGAGAAGTGGAGTAATAGAGTGGCTTTGGTGGGCATCCAGTTCCCTGACAGGGCCAAACCACAGCAGTCCTTTTACAAAGCACTACAAAAGATGCTCTGAGGGGAATAAACTCCAGCTCAGCCAAACACAATACAATGCTTTTGATCTGTACATCAGGATAGTGACAATGACAGCCCTGCTGACTGCATCTACAGCAGGTTATTACATGCTCTTCAAGTCAGTATACCCTGCACTTAGGAACAAATATGTACTTCTAAACCACTGTGTATTGACATTTAGCCCTGGAAATGGCATAATGTAAGCATCCTTCAGGGATTTGTTTGCCATAATTGTGTCTTTGTAATGGAAAGCTGTTTATATATATATTAGCTGATGCATTAAGCTTGACACAATTGAAGTAAAAGACTGGGCAACTGAAAAAAAGACATTTTTGTTTGGTTTTGGACTCAGCTGGTTTAATTCATAGTATCCTCTGAGTCAAATTAGTTACTGTTGTGTTTTAATTGAGAATAAAGATACCATTTTTTTCAATGAAGAGGGCCATTTATGACCCTTGTCACCACGCTACAGAAAGATGGCCAGAGGTCAGTCCATGGTTCAAAATTTGCACAGCACAAAGTGTCTCATCTTCACACAGGGTGAGGGCTAGCCCTTCTCTAGAAGATCTGGATTTGGAATAGTCCAAGCAAAGTCAAACTGCATTGTAAGGTCAAGGTCTTCCACTCACTCTTAGTTTCTGATCTTCTAGTACTAGTGGTATGAATGGTCCTGTTTTAAGACCTCAAAGGCAAAAGACAATAAATACTATACGTTAACACCTGTGGATTCTGCCTGCAAAGGCTAAGTCAGGCACCAGGGCTTGAGTGTTACCTCTCATCTGATTTCACAGAATCAACCAGGTTGGAAGAGACCTCCAGGATCATCCAGTCCAACCTATCACCCAGCCCTAGCCAATCAACTAGACCATGGCACTAAGTGCCTCATTCAGTCTTTTCTTGAACCCCTCCAGGGACAGTGATTCCACCTCCTCCCTGGGCAGCCCATTCCAATGCAAATCACTCTCTCTGTGAAGAACTTCCTCCTAATATCCATCCTCTACCTCCCCCACCACAACTTGAGACTGTGTCCCCTCGTTCAGTTCAGTTGCCGGTTGCCTGGGAGAAGAGACCAACCCTCACCTGGCTACAACCTCCTTTCAGGTAGTTGTAGACAGCAACGAGGTCACTCCTGAGCTTCTTCTTTTCAAGGCCAAACAACTCCAGCTTCCTCAGCCTCTCCTCACAGATCTTGTGCTCCAGGCCCCTCACCAGCTTCATTGCCCTTCTCTGGACACGTTCCAGTAGCTCAACATCTCTCTTGAACTGAGGGACCTAGAACTGGACCCAGTATTCAAGGTGTGGCCTGACCAGTGCTGAGTACAGGGGAAAAATAACCTCCCTTGCCCTACTGGCCACACTGTTCCTGATGCAGGCCAGGATGTCATTGGCTTTCCTGGCTGCCTGGGCACACTGCTGGCTCACACTCATTGAAGTCCCTCTGGATGGCAGCATGACCTCTGTGCATACCTGCCACTCCTCCTGGTCTTGTGTCATCAGAAAAGTTGCTGACAGTACATCCTGCCCCATCATTCCAAACACTGACGAAGATGTTGAACAGTATCAGAGACACTATTGACCCCTAGAGTACACAGCTAGTTACTGACTGACTAGACTTTGTACCACTGATCACCTTCTGAGCATGGCCATTTAGCCAGTTTTCAACTCACTTCATTGTCTGGCTATCCAGCCCATATGGCATCAGCTTTTTTTGTGAGGGTCTTACAGGAGATACTGTTGAAAATCTTGTGGAATTCCAGGCAGACATTATCCGCTGATGTCCACTCATCTACCAGGCTGTTTATTTCATCAGAGAAGCTTCATCAGTTTGGTCTGACAGGACTTCCCCTTGGTGAATCCATGCTGACTGCTCCTGTTGATTTTCTTGTCCTTAATGTGCCTGTAAATGGTTTCCAGGATTAGTTGCTCCATCACCTTCCCAGGGATCAAGGTGACTGGCCTGTAGTTCCCTGGGTCCTCCCTTCTACCCTTCCTGAAGACAAGTGTGATGTTTGCTTTGCTTCACTTATCAGACATCTTCCACAACTGCCATGATCATTCGAAGGTAATCGAGTGGTCTCATAATGACACTGGCCAGAGCACTTGGCACTTGCAGGTGCATTCCATTAGGGCCTATGGACTTAGGTTTGCCAATTTTACTCAGGTATTTTCTGACCTGATGCTCTTCCACCAAGGGTACCTCTACCTCATTCCAGGCTTTTCCTCTGCTCTCCGTGATCTAGGGCTCCTAACGGCCGGTCTTGATAGCAAAGAAGGCATTCAGTACTTCAACCTTTTCAATGTCCTGTGTCACAAGGACTCTATTCATCAGCAGACCCACATTTCCCCATGTCCTTTTGCTACCTAGGTACTTAAAGAAGCCCTTCTTTTTGCCTTTGACACTTCTGGCTAGATTAAATTCCAGCTGGCTTTCCTAACTGCATCTCTGTGTGCTCGGGAAGTGTATCTGCATTCCTTTTGAGTTACCTGTCCTTACTTCCACCTTATGCATACTTATTTTTGTGTTTGAGTTTTTGCAGGAGTTTCCTGGATTTCTCTTGATTTTGGAGGATATCCAACATCTTGATACTGGAGGATATTTAAATATCACCTTTCTTGGATCCCTTTTCCCTTCAAAGTCTTATCCCATGGGAGCCTTTTAAGCAGACTCCTCAATATTCTTTGCTAGTATCCATGCAGAGGCTAACCTTTCCTCTAAATTGTGTCTATTACACCAAATGTAAGGATTTTCAAACACGCAGACCTGCCTCTGGCAGCACAAAAGTGGAATATTTTGTGTTGGTTGCTGCACAGCCATTCAACACAGTATTCTGCCAGAAAGAAATATTTCTTTTATACAGACCGATTTGCTACATCTGCATCTGTACATTGACCAGAGAAGTGATCATCCTTTGGCCCTGTGAGTGTAATGGTTCCCACCATGCAGCTAAAATTATCCCAACTAGACTGGCCATGTCCGGCTATCTGTTGGGAACGGCCTCAGAGTAGTGCTAATTTCCTAATTGCGCCGTGTAAAGAAAGCTGCTCTGAGCCAAAAGTGTGCCAGAGAAACTGCTTACAATTTAATACACTTGGGCCCATGCCCTGGTCCTCTCTTTTACTGATGCAGCCTGAGCAGTTGCTTTCCCCAGGGAAAAAGTTTCACATAATTTGCTGCTACATGAATTTGTCTTTTTCGTCTGTAGCTTTATAAAAGCACGTAGAAATGACAACACAGCATAGCAGTTAGCCAGCCCAGACAACCATCTTTTGAAACCTTGGTGCCCCACTGCCCCCGAGTCTGTAAAAACTGGAAGCCGGTGTGGGAATGGAGATTGATGATATTTTAAAATAGAATAAGAACAACTGTACTTAATTTTCAATTTATAAAAGAATTGACTGTTTACTCAAGGCAGGGTTTGAAGCCTTTGTGCCTTTTCTTTTCTTTTTTTTTTATTTTATTTTAGATAAAGGCAAACCGAGCTGTTGTTCTTAAGCACAGTAGTTTCAGAAGCAAGCTCTCACAGGAATGCAGTTCCTCTCGAAAGCTTAAGCATTATTCTGTATAATTATGGATATTTTTTTCCTTCCAAAAATATTTTTTTTTGAGAAGCTGACATTTCAAAGGCTTTCAATTCCGTGTGTCACTATCAAATAATCTTTTTTGTACTTGGCTGTTTATTATTGGATTGCAACAACGATAAAGCTCTAGGGGTTTTGTCTCCTTTGGTATGTTAATTAGCTATTTTCCCTTTGATCTTTTTCTTACTGAAAAGAGTGAAAAGCTATCTCGGTAGGGAATCTTACTGATGTACATTCATCCCCTCATCTCCATAATCTGAGGATCAGAGGGAGACAACAAATTTCACTGCTGAGTGAGGTTGCTATAGGCCTTAGTTATAATGTACTTGGTTTCTAAATAATCCCACCACCATTTATATTTCGAATACTGAAGAGGAACCTCTGAGAAAAAGAAGTGTAAAAATAATTAATTTTAAACTGTGAACTACCATCATTAATTTAACTTTTTCTTGAAGTTTTAAGCTCATGCATATGCCACAAGCCCTTTATTTCTTGTATGCCTCTACACATTTTTCCTTTTTTTTTTTTTTTTTTCCTTTTCCTTCTCCTTTTTACTGTTGGGTCTCGATAGATTTTCAGTTCTCACAGAAATAAAATATGGGCTAGGTACAAAGTAATTACTGAGAGAACTTTTAAAGTATTAAATGTTGTAATAGCTCTCCTATGGAAAATATGAAAATCCTATAACTTGGGACAGCTAAAAGTGATGGGGCAGGACTGTGGATTGGTGAGGAACATACACAAAAGCTTACATATATGCATATGCACATTCGTAGTGGTTTAAGGTTTAAATTGGGGGTGGAGTGGGGTGTGAGCACCCAACGTACCACAACATTATATGTGTGTATTTCTGTCTCTAAAAACCTCTTTATCAAAAGCTGTCATCCTCATAGAGCATTTCTTGGGAAACCTGTAGTGAAAGCTCTTCACTGAGAGGCAGATGCAGATAGATCTGCTTCACAGGGCAGTCCAGCAGCAGCAGAAGTGTAGGCAAGATTTTCTACTAGAGATTTTCTAGACTTTCTTGGAGTCGTTTTATTCATTTCCACAGGAGATGGACAGCACACTAGGCAGTCTTGCTGCTGAGATTTTTAACTTATATCCTGCAGTGTGGGATGTGACCAGATCTTGATGTTCACAGCGGAGACATCGACATTTGAGCTGATCATATAGACTGCCTTGGCAGTCAGCAGAGGGAAGCTGGCAGTTATAGAGCAAGAATGATGCAATTTTAAAAGAGATACTTTAAATACAGACCAGGTGAACCATGTCTTAATAGAATCAATTTCTCTCCAGAGGCCAGTTCATACCTGTATCAAATGGATACTGGTCTTTTCTGAAATGAGATGAGACAAATCCTTCCTCTGCCAAATTCCATTGCACATGGAAGGGTGGAGAGGACCTAGTGCAGAGACCTGAGGTATTTCTGCCAGTGTACAGTGGTTGTTGCTATTGCAGCTTGTCATAGCAGCAGCTCATTTGTGTGCATATGCAGGAGGACGTGCCAGGCTGTTCACATAGTACAGGTGTATCACTTGCTGAGGAATGTAAAACAGTGCTAGCATTCTCCTGGTGTGAACCTCCTGGTTGGAGACTATCCCATTAGCTTGCAACAAGTTCAGCTCAATTGTTAAAACCGTGGTAGGTAATGTAATCTGAGGTGCCCAAAGGAATCATATGGGACTGACAGGATTNTGATACTGTGATACTGTAATTTAGGGGAAGTACATGTTCTTCTGGAGCAGCTGGAGGTCCTATAGCAACTTTATGGCATTTTTAGGCAGCTGAATGACATGGAAATCTATTTGTCTACATGCAAGTAAAGTGTCTAAGCTTCCATTACAGTTGATGAATATCTAGTCAATGCAGTGGAGTCTAGAGAGCTAATCACCTTGTTCTAAAAGAAACACCTATGTGTGACCAACTGACTCCAGCTGTCTAATATGCCTCTGTGCTCTGGACCTGAATTCCATCCTTGTTATATAAAAGTCCAATTCATGTGCTTACATTAATGTGGTACCTACTGCAGTTTGAGATGCTTTTGGTCTCCCACTTGGCTACTAGCTCTTATTCCAGGCAGGCATAAGTCTTTTGTCATATCTGACAATGCCACGTAAATACTACTGTTACCCTAGTACACCTGAAATGGCACTGGATGCCTGGCACTGGATGCCTGCCACTGACTTGAGTGTGAAATGTCTGCTTTTGTTGTGAGCTCAGAAGTTCCTCTGTGTCCCAGTTTGAGGCAATGAGCTACCCGGGACTGGAGGACACAAATGACTCTTAGCCCTTTTCAAACTACCACACTCTGAAAATACCTTTAACTTCATTGACTGCAATGGAAGTCTTAGTTCAATTGTTGAGACATCTGTGGCAGATCTCTAGACCTGGTCAAATAAATCCTGTTTCTGGTCTTCTTGGCACATGCATCTCACCATGGGGAATCCTGTTCTGAACGTTATAGTACATGGTTTCTTTTTCTAGAGCTCCTGTTTGATATAATCTCTGTGCTGCTGCTGCTGCTTCTTACATGGCATCAAAAATGACTGAAAATCATGTTGGAGTGCCTCTGGAGTGAATTCAAGGCTTATGCCTGCCTACGTGCTCCACAACCACAGCAAGTAACTTGTGACTGATGCAAGTGGGTGCTATGATATGAAGAGAAATACGTTTTTTTTTGGCCATAGTGAGACCTTTAGTGTTAATTTTCTAAATCTACTGCTTGCACATCGACATCTGCCCTCAAGCTTTTCCCCATTATCTCCAAGGCTTAATTTTTTAAAACAGTGTCTGTTAAGCAAAGGCAATGAGAAAAAGCAGACAGGAAAATTTTGGTCCTATTACAGTCTTACGCGATAAAAGTCTTGTTCCCACAAGGCTCAGCTGTTCTAAGCAAGGTTCAGGTGAGATCCCCAATGCTCTGTGTAATTACAGGAGGAAGGATTACTGCTTTCTGCCCTGAGTTAGGCAACTAAATCTGAGCTAGATACATGACCTTCCCTTCACTGAAACTGAAGACAGAAATTGAGGTCTCCAGAGAAGATTTAACATTTAAGACTGTCCTAATAAATCACTCTCTTGATGTGCTTGTTTCTGTCTACTGACTGCAAAAGGAGACTCAAACAATGAGCTCACCCAAACTTAGGCATTTATAAAGTCAGTGAAATAAAAATGGCTTTTATGGACCTGGGACCAGTGGAGGATTTGGTCTAGCACTTCAAGATGAAATCTCTGTCAGCTTCTGAATGAATACATGAAATTAAAGGATCACAGGATCACAGGATGTTAGANGCCTGTCCCTCCCACCCCCCACCCCCCCGACCTCAGATATTTATAATCGTTTATTAAATCCCCTCTCAGTCTTCTCTTTTCCAGACTAAAAAGTCCCAGGTCCCTCAGACTCTCCTCATCAGGCAGTGTTCCAGTCCCCTAATCATCCTTGTAGCCCTCCACTGGACCCTCTCCAGTAGATCCCTGTCCCTCTTAAACTGGGCAGCTCAAAATTGAATGTAGTACTCAAGATGAGATCTCACCAGTGCAGAGGAGAACCTCCCTGGATCTGCTGGACACACTCTTCCTAATGCACCCCAGGATCCCATTTGCCCTCTTGGCCACAAGAGCACATTGCTGTACCATGGACAACTTGGTATCCACCAGCACTGAGAAGCAGCCAGGCAATTTTTTCCTCTGATATTGCAACCTGACATGGAATATTTTTCACTGCAAAATGAATGGCTGTTGGCTGACTTTGGAGGGTAGGTCTATAGATTTTCTTCCCATGGCATCCAAATCCTTATCTTGGTGCACATAGATGCATAGAATGGTTCGGGTTGGAAGGGAACTCAAAGGCTATCCAGCTCCAACCCCCCACCATGGGCAGGAATACCTCCCACCAGCCCAGGCTGCTCAGGGCCTCATCCAACCTGGCTGTGAACAGCTCCAAGAAGGGGACATCCACAGCCTCCCAGGGCAACCTGCCCCAGTGTCTCCCCATCCTCACTGCCAAGAACCTCCTCTTAATCTGCCCTCTTCAAGCTTTAATCCATCCCTGCCTCACTTTGGCAGGAGGGTTGGACTTGATGGTCTTCAGAGGTCACTTCCAACCCCATTCTGCAACAATGTGCCTGAATAAATTCTTTACTCTGAAGGTGATGAAACTCTAGTAGGCTTTCCATGTGTTTACAAACTTTTTACTGCTGTAGTGCCTTTTCAGTACTCACCTGAAAGTCACCAGTGAAAATCACCCAGTACAAGAAAATTATTGACAAATTGGAACAAGTTTGGCAGGGCTACTGTGATGGTCGGGTGCTGAAGCACTTGCACATAAGGAGAGGTTGCAGAAGCAGGGAGTGTCCAGCTTGGATATGAGATGGATGTAGAAGAACCTCACAGCGGTCTCCAGAATCTATGAGGAGCACTGAGAAGACAGAGCCAGGCTCTTCATCGTAGTGTGTTGGGGGCAGGATGGGAGGCAACAGGCTTATGATGAGACAAGGAGGCTTGAGATTGGATATAAGGAGAAACTTTGGATATGAGGAGAAACTTTTTCCCCATGAGGACAGTTCAGCTGTGAAAGAAGTGTCCTGGGAGATTGTATAATTTTCAAGATCTGACAGGATAAAGTCCCAAACAACCTGGTCTGACATTTTAGCTGAATCTACTTGGAATAGAAGGTTGATTAAACCTCCTAATGTGCCTCCCAAACTGAATTATACTGTGATCCTGTGATTTAAGATCAGTTCTTGCCCTACATCCTTGCCTTAACTAAACTGTAGTCCCTATATTTTGCTGATCACAGCCTTAATTTGATGATTTGACTTCCTGTCTTGACCTTGACTTTACAATTACAGGCTGGATGTGCAGTCACCAAATTCTTTTGGAACTGGTTACTGCTGCTAACTCAGCTCTGCCTGACTGGAAATCTCACTCTTTCTTAGTCTGCAAGGACTCACTTCCATCATAAGTAGTTGTGAAATTTCAGGTATCACAAAAAATCTCCATAATTTTTTTTTTTTTTCTTTTAGAGACCAGATCCTCAAGTCTGACTGGTCTATATCAGCCTTCTAAAGGACCTGATACTACAGGAGAGGAGAAGATTAACTTTTGTTCCTGACAAGAAGGTATTCATACACTCATTTTCTTTTCATATCTCCATTTCACAACTTTTCCTTATTCTTTCATCTTCCTGAGAATAGTTATCTAGATCATCCTATCACCACAATGGGTTGAACCACAGGCAGGAGCTAGTGCCATAATGACTGCAGTAGAAGCATGTGGTTTTATTAATTATATTCTGGAAAGGATAGAGAAATTGCAGCACCACTTCTGGATACAGTAAAGTCATCATTATGTCTTTATGTGCTTTGATTAAAAATAGTTAATTTACCTTTGGGCACGGCTGAAGGAATATGGGGAGAGACATTCCTGAGGAATCACGCACTTGGAGGAGAGAGAGTAAAAAGCTGGAGGGTGTAAAGGATTTACAAGGAAAGTGTAGTAAGTGGTAGGATAGTTGTAGGAAAGTAATTTGGCTTCTGAGATAAGGAAAAAAGGTCTGAATTATTTACTCCTCTGGTTTACATAAGTCATGATGCAGAGCTATTACATTTTAAATCCATTGTACACTTTGAAGATATTTTACAGGATTATCCACCTGATCTAGTTCAGGATGCCCCTGCTTACTGCAGAGGGCATTGGACCAGATGACTTTTGGAGGTCCCTTCCAATCCAGACCATTCTATGATTGTATGTTTCTACAGGAGGCATATAATCTCAGTGCTCCTCTCACCTCAGCCAGTGGTGTTCAAGGTCAACATCCTAGCAAGTGTGCTCATCCTTGAGTATGCCATGCCAAACAAAACCAAGTGTATTTACAATCTGCTGATTGTAGTGGCTTTTGCATACCGCTAGGATCAGGAGTTTAAAGTTGTGTATGTGGTATGAAGAAATTTATGAAGGAGATGAAGGATTTCTATATATTTTTTGGTGGCAGTGTCTGATATGTCCCATGTGGTATTTGAGATTCTGTTGTAAAATTGCCTGGTAGAAGTTAACACCAGATTTGTAATCAGAAAAGTTGTCCCAAATTCTTACGCTCAGTGAGTTAGAGCTGACTGACCAGCTCTAAGTTCTGACTAACTCTCAAGTTCTCAGAGCACCATGGAGAAGCTGTCCTCATAGGTTGTTCTTCAGGCTCTTGAGAGCATAAATTGTGTTGCCATGAGCACATTTTATTCCCTACGTGCTACGTTCTACTGCCTGCTTGTCCCTGTTAAATGGATCTATCCATCCTAGTACCCTGCAGAGCCATAGCCTCTGAGTTTTATGTGGGCTTGGAAGGCAAATGGGCCACTGTTGTTCCTGATGTCCCCTGAGGGTTTGGAGACACTCATTAGGAATTTCTCCTTCTCACATTGACATTGCGTAGGAGGTAGATGCTTTATTTTAGTGGTGACTTTGAATTGGGTTGCATTCTGTTTTTAAATGTGCTGTGGAACAAAGGGTGGGCGGTGTCACAGCTGAAACTTTGTGCTAAATTCACCACTACCAGCTAAACAGTCAAAGCTCTCAGATAGGAATATAAAACGGTAAGCACATTTGCATGGAAAGATTCTCACATGACAGTTTATTTCCACTCGTTGGAGTAAGGCAGGGTCAGGTGTTCCTCAGCCTTTGGTGACAGAACATTGTCTGTTCAGCCCTTATGAACCCTCAAGTGCTCAGCCATTATAAACTCTAGATTTCATAATTGTTCCATGCAGTGAACTGCAATGTACAACTACTTGTTCATCTGCAATGCCTTCTTAAACACAAAATTAAATAATTTTTGATAAAAAGTCTTCCATCTTATTCTCTTCTGCACAAGGAGAACAGGTGATTGCTATAATGAGCAGCAGAAAGACTAGATCATAGAATCATAGAATGCTTTGGGTTGATAGGGACTTTAAAGATCATCTAGCACCCCACTGCAGTAAGCAAGCACATCCCCAACTAGATCAGGTTGTTCAGAGCCCCATCATGCCTGTCTTTGAATGTCTCCAGGGATGGGGCCTCCACCACCTCCCTGGACAACCTGTTCCAGTGTTCTACCATCCTCATAGTAAAGAACTTCCTAATGTCCAATCTAAATCCATTCTTCTCTATTAAAAATCATTGCCCCTTGCCCTATTATGACACATCCTTGTCTTTCTTGTGCTGAGGTCTTCGGAGCTGGACACAGTGCTCTGGGTGAAGACTTACCAGAGCAGAGTGGCAGAATCACTGCCCTTGATCTGCTGGCCATGCTTCTTTTGACGCAGCCCAGGATGAGAATGGCCTTCCAGACTGCAAGTGTGCATTGTTGGCTCATCCAGCTTTTCATTCACTTATACTCCCAAGTCTTTTTTTCTTGCCTCAGATCTTTCCAGATTTATCACGTGAGATATACGGGAGTTGATGTGGTTATTTCTGAAAGAAGGGGAAAAGCAGGAAGAGGGGGGAGGTTTGGGTCGGGAGCCTCCTGGCAGTCTGATTGTTTTGGAGGGATTTTCATGTTTCTGTATTACTTTTAACTTGTATATAATTGTATATTGTGTATATATCTGCTTGTAAATTGTGCTAAGCTGTAAATATAGCTTCATTCAATATAGCCGGAGGTGGGAGAGGAGCAAAACAGTTTCTCGCCCCATTCAAACCTCCGGTGGGGCAGGGACTTGGGTGTGCCCTGTCACAGGCTGACAGGTCAGTAGTTCCCAGGGTCCTCCTTTATACCCTTTTAAAAAAAGAATGTAATGTTTCCCTTCTTCCAGTTACCAAGGACTTCGCTTGACTGCCAGGACTTTGTAAATATCACAGAGAGTGGCTTGGTAACTACATCAGCCACTTCCCTCAGGACTCTTACCAGGTCCCATAGACTCGTGTATGTTTAGGTTTCTCAAGTGTTCATGAACCTTGTCTTCAATCACAGTGGTAGGGACTTTGTCTCCCTAGTCCTCATCTTGTGGTACTTCAACTCAGAATTTGTGAGGAGAGGCACTGCCAGTGAAGACTGAGACAAAAATGTTGCGAACCTCAGCATTCTCATCGTCTCTTATTACTAGCTCACCATTCTTGTTCATAATGGGAGGTATATTTTCTTTCAGCTTCCTTTTCTAGCTGACACACCTGTAGCAGCCCTCGTTATTTTCCACATCCCTTGCCAAGTTCAGCTTCAGTCGTGCCCTGACATTCCTGACCTCATTCCTACAGAAGCAGGCAGCATCCCTATACTATTCCCAAAATACCTGTCCCTGCTTGAACTGCTGGAGCAGTCCCTTCCTGCTTTTTAGTTTGACCAACAGGTCTCAACTCACCTATGCTAGTCTCTTTCCTTTCTTGCCTGATTTCTTACACTTCGGGACTGAGAGCTCTTGAGCTCCGTGGAAACCATCCTTAAAGATGTTAGCTCTGTTCTGCTTCCTTGTCCATGAGGATCATATCCCAGGAGATCCTAGTAACTCCTTGAGGAGCTGGAAGTCTGCTTTCCTAAAATTCAGGGTCCTGTCTACACTCCTTGTCTAATTCATATCCCTCTGGTTTGTGAATTCCACCAGTGCGTGATCACTGCAGCCCAGGCTACCTCCAATTTTGACATCTCTGATGAGCTCACCTGCACTCGTGACCATCAGATGCAGTATTGCATCTCCTTGAGTAGGGCTGTCAGTTACAAGTATTAATAAGTTATCATTGAGGCACTCCAAGAGTCTCCTGGATAGCCTGCAGCTCACTGTGTCCTTTTCCAGAAGATGTCAGGGTGGCTGAAATTCCTCATCAAGATGAGAGGCTGTGAGTAGGATGTCTCCTGTAGCAGGAGTAAAAAGACTTCATCAGTATTTTTCCTCTTGATCGGGCAACCTGTAGCAGACAGCAACAACAACGTTCCCCTTGTTGCCTTGGCCTCTAAATCCTGCCTATAAGCTTTCGGCTTGGTCGTGGTTATTCTTTATGGACAGTTCTTCAAGCCCTATCCCCTTCTTAATGTAGAGGGCAATGTGTCCTCCCCTCCTTCCTCTCCTGTCCCTTCTAAAGTGCTTGTAGCCATCAACAGCCACGCTCCAGTCACTGGATTCAATCCTCCTCAACTGCTGAAACAGGTTTGTCTGTCTCCAGAGGTTTTGACTGTATGGAGTTTACTGGTACTTTTCGTGCTTCCCTTGTCTGCAGGACAACACTACCTAGATACTAGATCTCCACTTCCTATTTATAATGGCTGACAAAAAGCAGCAGAAGAGAAGGAATTTCCCCAGGATTACAGTGAGTTTGAATCAATCTTTTTTGAGGATCAGAAAAGGCAACCTTGCAAAATGGAATGTAATTGTAGGAAATGTCCAGAGCACGGCAGTGTGGGAGACTGTATACTGCAGAAAGGAACTTGTTATGGCTATTGCATTCACACAGATGCCTATATCTGGTCCAGTATCATCATGTAAACTGAGCTGGTAGGGTGAAGAAAGGCAGCTTTGAGTCTTTATTTGAAGGTGGTAATGCAGACACCTCTCCCAGCTGCTCACCGTCTGCTTCACTTGCACCAAATGCCCTTCCATTTGCTCAGAGACAAACAGACAGGAGGAAGCCAAATGCTGCATAAGCTTCACAAGGTTGTAATTACGATGGCTGCTGGGAGCTGATGTGATAAATAGAAATACCACATCTGGGTCCAAATGGACATGCTGGTATTTGTTTTTACCTTGCAGGAGCAAGTTGAGCAAGAGGGCTTGATAACATCTGATCCAAGGCCTCAGAACGTAACCTGGCAAATGGTACTCTGAGTGATGAGCAGCTTGTCAGATGGACCATTTAGGTAAAGAAAGTGACCCAAACTCTTCCACAGACCACATTCAGGAGATTTTGAATCTACACATATCTGAATACAAATTTTCTGTGTTCTGAATCATTTTCTGTGTATCATGTATCATGTAGCTACCAGCACCCTTCTATTTCCAATCTATTCCAAAAGATACTTATCCTACAAAAGGGGTAATTACATTTGTGTAAATACAAAAAGTGGTCCAGTTTATGTTTAATATACACATTTAAAAAACAATAAGATTGCAACATCAATATTTAGGAATAACTAGAGTTACTATTAAGCTTATCCATGCAATATCCTTTTTTTGCCCCTTTGCATATATCTGATATTTATAGCTAGATTTACCTCTAGTTATAGCTTTTATTCACATCTGAGAAAAATCTAGCATATTCTGTTGCAATGCAAGGCTGCATCCTAGGAGTGCTAGAAGGTCACAGGAAGAATTTTTAGAACTGGCAGTTTTTAAAATTTACACATCTATTTCTTCTTGCAGAAACTTATTTTCTACTATTTTTGTGTGTGTGTGTGCCTGCAAGATATATACGCAGTTTATTCTGTATATATTCATGTCCACATCCTCTTATTTTTTATTTCTTTCTATTATAAAAAAACATAATAAGGGCTATATTTAATTCTTAGTATATCCATGGTACAGAGCAGGAAAATCAATTAGCTTTAGCCACCTCAGTTCCTCTTCTGTAAAACTAGGATTTACAATTCAGATCTTTGCAGCCCTCCTATAGAAAAAAATTTGCTGACGATCACCTGTATGTTGTTATTATTGCTATGTACTTTCTGTTATCTGTCAAAAGGGTTAATTTTTTTTTTTTCCCCAGACATTTTTTATCTGAGACATGGAAGCTGGCTTAGTTACAGAAGTTTATTCCCCATGTGCACTATTGTGTCTGTATGACTACACTGCATTCTGGGCCCATGAGGGCTCTGGTATTTAATTTCCAGGTGGGCTCTGCTATTTCACCTTCACCGGTAAGCTCTCATGAGAAACAGAAGAACTGGAGACACTTTAAGCAGGGTGCTAGCATCTGATATGCCACATGGCACTACAAGGCACAGTATTGTCATTGGGATGGTGCTTAGCTAAGATGGGAACTTCAGGCACGAGTATAGAGCTCTAACCTCTGTTATGGTGCTGCAGTATCCAAGGATGTCCATACTGTGGCAGGTGTATATCTCTGTCCTAAAACGGTAAACAGCGAAGCTGCAGCATGCATTTTGTGCTGCTCTCTTCACGAATTGGAGCTGTCTGCATGCTGGGCTGTATCATTTGAGCCTGCTTTTTTTGCGGTCAGTGCATGGAAACCATTTAATGTAGGTCACAATATGCTAGAGTGCAAATAAAGCAAAATCTGGAGTGACTGCACTCTTACATATGCATTCCTACAAGCTGTCCTAAGTCATGGCTCAGAGACTGTTTAATTGAAAAAATAATTTCCTCTCTGAGTATTTGCAAGGGAAACAGCTTCTGTGCTAGTTCAGTGCTGTAGGACACACCAAAATGATGATGTCTCTTCCTTTTTAGACTTTGCAGCTTCTGCTTTTTATTAGAAGCCCTACTGTGAAGGACAATCTAGTTTTTTGTTGTTTCTTTTTTTTTCAATAACCCCTCCAGCATCCCCTCTCTATCAAAGAAAACCCTTTTGTAAGTGCTTCAGTGAAGTCTGGGTGTGGTTTCTTTCCTCTATATTTTATGTCTGCTTGATGATGAGCATTTTGAAGAGAAACGTGGAATCTGAATGCATGGGCACCTGCTTCTTGAAAAAGAAGACAGAGAACAGGATAAATGGCAAAGGCACTATGCTCTTTTCATGTCCATGATTCTTCAGAGCAATCTTTTTCTTGTGGCAACAGGGTTGTTTTCTTCATTGCTACTTTTCCAAAATCTCCTTTCACAAAGGGCAATTTGTGACATAAGTGATATGGTGTGGTCTAGTTTGGCCCTGTAGATCTGTTTGTGTATGGAGCTACAGATATGTCCACTAGTAAAATCTTTAATGTTAGGTTCTGTGCCAGAAAATGGGATGTAGAGAACTGTATGGGGTCCACCAGGAGACCAGTGTAAATCTCATAAGCTCCACCAGTTCCTGAACAGAAATCCTTTCCATCCTGTGGAATTTGCACCTGATGAGGAATCTTATGGCATTTCTACTTGGTTTCTGTATTCCCCGCCCCCCTATCTGTGTTTAAGTAGCAATGACAGGTGAGGGAGATCAGGAAGCTGCAGAGGAATATAAATTCACCCATGAGGTGACTCCAGACCCCAGTAGATTACCTGGGAGCCAAACAACTGTTGAATCTTTGGTGGTGGAGAGATGACCATGCTGGTTCTTTGAGGATGGGGACGACGGCTCTGACATGTTCCCCCAAAAGAAGAATCAAAAGGAGACTTCATGTCTGTACTCTCCCATCTGTTCCAGGCTACTATTATTCCTGTGCAAATAGCTAAGGTTATCCATGACTGTATGCTACCACATCAATTGTGAAATATGGCTGCTGCTTCCTAGTGTCCCTTATAATGTTGTTGAGACTGAGTCCTGGAGTACAGGTAAAGCAAATACAAACCAAATTGTACTGCTGACTTAAATATTCAGTTCTATCTCCATAGTGTCATGGCAGCATTGTTCCACTCCTTAACAACAGAGTGATTCTCTATGCAGTAAATTTAAATTCCTGTGACAAACAGCCACACCTAAATTCAAACTGTTTATTATAAAATCTTAGCACTAGTAATAAAGAAAAGCACTGCACCCAGCTGAAACTGTAAAGGGAATTTAAATAGTGTTGCAATTATCTAATTTGCAAATTGAGCAGGGCACCGCTGGTAGCAAATTTTATGTAAAGTGTTGTAGGGTTTTTAAATGACCATAAGTAGTCAGGGCATTTGCTCTGAGTGTATTGTGCAAGATGGCATAAATGGCGGAATGATTTGGGCTTTTAAAACTAGGTTGAATAAAATGCTACAACATATCCTGCATGGGTGGGCTCACTCTGACAGGCAGATGCATTCAGGAACATAACGTGTCTTGTATGGCTCTGATTTATATGACTCTGTGAAGGTGCCTAAGGGCTGGTTTACACACAAGTTTGCGCTGTTTTAATTAAACCTGCTTTCAGTGTAGGATTTTCAGTTCAGCATAAAGCTACTGTCATCAAGACATCTTAAAAAAGAAGCCAAACTCTGCTTCATGCATCCCATTGTAGGTGTCTAAATGAAGTGGCACAGCTGTGCATATTGTACATAGGGAAAACTGCGAGGTAGGTATTTCCAGAGAAAATGTTCTGAATTCCCTCAGGAAGGGGTTGAATTCTCTCTGCTGACTCCAGGGCATGAAGAGATGAAGTCCAGAGCTTAGACAGCTGGAACGAGAGACTCAAGAGTAGATGATGTTGTATCTCATTTGTGCAGGTTTCTTTTTTTCCTTATCTCTAATTGTCTTTTCAGTGCTTATACCCAAAATGCCACTGTTGGGTGGAAAGCAAAATAAAAATTGGAAATGTTCTGAAAATGACATAAAGAGCAGCCTCAATAAAAAATGAAGAATAATATTATCTTACTAAAATAGCTGTAGAGAAATTCAAGAAGAAGCGGGAGAAAATGAGAAAATAAAAGAAAGATGCAGATGATGACTTGCAAGATAATGTGGCTGGAGGTCCTGTGAGTGGAATACAGAGGGTGTCTGACCACATTTGTTGGCTGAGACTTGAGTTTTCAGAGAAGTCAAAGGGAGTGAAACAAGGAATTTATTGGGATTTTGGCACATTATTTGCTTTCAGAATATCTTACCTTAGATACCCATATATGTATACATGTAGACTATTCAAGTACACATATATATATAAACCTATATATGGACACAAACTACATGTATATATGCATATGCATACACTTATACATATACCACATGCACACAAATAAAATCTATCTTCAGTAGGTTTATGTGCATAGTAACTGTGAAGGCATGTGGATAGTAATTGTGAAGGCATATGCATAAATACCTCCTTCCCCTTTATATAAGTACAAAATTAATTTGCCAGAGTTTCTAGGAGACAGAAGTAAATAGCAGCTAGACTCTAGAAATGCCACTTGGACTATTAGCACTGAACTCTTAACAGAGGAATTCAACTGTCCATCAACCTTCTCCCTGGAGTTTGTTTAGCTCTCTGAGAAGCTGTTTGTGTTTTCCTCAGTGGCTTAAATTCTGCTTCTGCGCATGTCCAAAGGCTCTGATTGCCCATGTCCTACTTCAGTCTATTTAGGATTTATAAATGAAGTTGCATTGCTGTGCCTGGTGTGGCAGACATGATCTGATCCACCTGGCTGGCAGGATGAGCTTCTCACAAAATACAGAGGCAGGAATAACCTTGAGATTGGAGCACTAATCCCAAAATCATTCAATTTGGATTCAATCTTCCATTTCAGAGACTTGCATCTATGTTGCCTCGTGGAAAGAAACAGTAGCTAGCACTCCTGAAGGGCTCCTTCTGTGTCTGAACCGAGGCTGCAGCAGAGTCCACATACAAGAGCGTTTGCCTTCAAAGCCAATGTCTATGTCTTGTACTCATGTTGTGCAGAGCAAAGGCTCTTTGTGCTGGCCTTCAGGCCTTTCTGGAGTTACTGTATAATCAAAAGCAAAGAGCTGGAGATAGCTAAGGCTATTTAAAACAGCACTCAGAGGACTAAACTTGCTGCGGTCTCACCCATGCCACTACTGAGGTCTTAACCAGGAGAGTTAAAAGTAGGAGGAAACAAGTTTAGGAGAAAATAAGTTGTTCTGTTTCAAAGGAGAAAAAGGAAAACGTAAATCCTTTGATATTTTTAGCACTTTTGTCTGAGAGCTGCAAGACTAGAAAGAGATCAGAAAAGGGAGCCTGAGTTTGCAGCTTAACTGGTAGGGCTCTCAGTTGTGAGGATTCAGTTATAAATCATTTAGTTCCTCATAAATGATGTTTGTCATCACCTGAACTAAAAACACAGAATATATTCACAGGGGCAATCAGTGATATCCAAGAGTTTGGCCCAGCTAGTTTGTAGAACAAGATTCAGCAGTCTGTTTGGAGATTGATTGGGAAAAGAAGTACAGGAAAAAATGAACACTAGAAAAGGTGAACAGACAATAATTAGTGCAACACTCAGGGAAGCTGTCTGGAAAACCTATACTAAACAAAGGGAGTACTTTCACATCACTAAACTACGGAACTCACTTTCATAGGATACTGGGAGAGCCCATCTTAGATGCAATTGGTGGGGGACAGATTCATAAGGGAAATATCTTTTGCAGCTGACTCAAGCTGCAATAGAATGTCTATTAAACATGAGGACCTGATATAACCTGTGGCTGAGGAAAAACCCTAAGCTACTGGCAGAGGGAAGCAGGGAAAGTTTGCTACTGATGTGCTTGCTCTTTATTAACGTCTTTCTCAAAGCCTCTGCTATTGATTGGCAAAACCAAGAAGTATGTTAAATGTGCATTCAGCCTAATTCTGTGATGTTCTTCTTATGTTATTGAAAAATAAATCAAAGATAACCCTGAGAATTGTTTGTTTTAATGCTGGAAAGGGAGTATTTCATATATCTTTCCTGTTGCCTAGATAGCACAGCAAGTTGTCACGTACAAAGTGTGCCAATAATCCCATTTAACTCTTCTTACTCCACAGAGGGTTCAAATTCAAGAAGACAACTCCAAGCACTTAAAATACCATGTAGGAAGCCAAGCACTTAAATACCATGTAGGAAGCCCAAATAAAGAACAATGGTCAGAGAAACCTCCTTCTAAGATGCTTGAGGTTAACTGTGAAGTTCCTACTTATGTCCCAGAATGCCACTGATATTTTGGAGCAAGCCCCCTTGGTGCCTACCTCTCACAGTGGAGGTCCAGCAGTTACAACTGCTGCTTTACAGCAAATGATGGGCCACAGACAGTATAAGTGCCACAAGAGGAAGTCTGTTCTTGTTCCCCCTCCAGTAACTGGCACACAGACCCATGACTTCATTGTGTAATACAGGCATTTCTAGGGCTGCAGATTCAGCTCGATCAGCCAGATGATAACCATATGACTACTTGACTACTAATGAACAGAAATGTGGGGCACAAGGTAAAACCACTATTTTTGAGAGCAATGAAGCTTTATATTAGCTTAGACCACTTGTGAAAACATGTACTGTCTTTTCTAAGATCTAATTAGTAAGCTTGCTTGGTCCAGGGTGAAGTTGTTTGCATGACACTGATTTCATTTAAGAACTCGATGAATTAGTGATCATTTGCAAAGAGATACTGTGTGGAGCATTTGGTCAGGAAGTAGAAATCCAAGGATTTAAATTAATGTTGACATTGTTCAGATTAAGATGGGGGATTGTACAACTGAGAAGGATACTCATGCAGTAAGTCAGATACACTCTTAAGAAAATTCCCTACATCCTTCCTGCTTAAAGCAGGCTGAAAAATTTACAGAGTCAGAAGAGGTGAGACAGAGTATATTTACAGCTTTGACATTAGGTGCCTCAACAGGGGATAAAAAACCCTCTTTCTTTTCCCTGGATCATGTTTTTTTTTCCATTTGGTGCTGATGTAAGGTAGGCCGTGTACACAGTATCCTGTAACCACAGCTGGATACACAGCTGTCCCTATTCCCAGGTACAAAATCATGTTCCTTTGCTGTTCGTCCTTTGGGTGCTATGAATTCTGCATGCCTGACTGCACTAAAATTCAGCTTGAGCAGATATAGAGGCATCTTTCTACCCAGGTGAATCTACAGATGGCAGTTCATGCACCCTCCAGTACTTCTGCGAGGTATAAATTCAAACCCTGTTAGTCTGAGGAAGACACTGAGCCTAGCTTTACCATTTCCTGGTTCAGAAAAATAGCTGTTGCTGAGCTGTTCCTCAAGGGAAATCCAAAAGTTTAATCCAGGATCAGGTTTCAGGCTCTGAATTGCATGTTGACAGCCATATCTGAGATAAGTGTTCTAGTTGAAGCAAGGGGCAATGTTTCAAATGCATCGTTCCCTTTGGCTTTGTCTGTCGTGGTAGGCTGCTGTGCAGAAACCAAATCATCTCTTGTTTTACTGGAAGGAACCTAAGCACCTGATGCATCTGATGGGGGCAAGGCACTTGTGCATGCCACTGCTGAGCCTTGCACTACAAAACTGCCCAAGCGAAATGCATGTGGGCGCAGTCTGCCAACATGGGTCTGTTGCTCACACTGGAGTAGTGGAAGAATTTTAATTAACCAGATTCCAGCTATTTTAACACCCAAATCCAGGATTTAATTGTATCTTGAATTTGTCCCCTTGAGTCTGCTCAGCAAAGCCTTGTGACTGTCACTCCCATAGAAAGAAATCCTTGGCTGTATTAGTAAATGTGGCAAGCCTTCCTAGTAACTGAACTGGTCTGGGATTAAGCTTCCAAATAAATTTAATTGCATGTAAGACTACCTATTTGACCAGGAAATTAACATAAAGAACGTACAGAAAGAGCTATGTGCTTTTTTACATTAGGAATAAAACCAAGTTCAGTGGCATAGTGAAGATGTTTCTGTAAATCACAGGAATTTAAAGAGGGATGTCTATTTGGTGAATATTTGCTTTTTTTTTTTTTTTTTAATAATGGTAATTAAAACAATAAGAAAAGAGGTGGTGTGAGGACATCATATACCTCCTATTCCTTGGATAAAAATTACAAGCTTCAAATACTATAATCAAAGATAAAAGGCTTGTTGTATTGGCAAATTTACAGCAGCTTTTCAAGCCTGTCAGATAGTCATGCTGTGGCATCAGCCATTGTTCTTCTGGAGAGCTCCTTCTTCTCTGACTTGATAGGAAAGAAGCTGTCATCTTTTAAATTATATTCCCATCTCAAATTAAAGGGGGGTTCAAGAATGGGCAGATCTTTTTTTAGGTGGGAGAAACCATCTATTATTTATATATCCCTTTTAACCCTGCTGCTGTTACATCCAATTGAAGAAGAACCCAACAAGATATCACTCACCATAAAAAAAATAAATAACATTGGAAATGCTGCTTTGTGTTGAATTAAAATATCAGAAATGCAAAGCTCAACCTTGATGTTGGGATCAAGGGAGATGTATTTGTGGTGCTGCAGTCATGAGACAGAACCTATTCTTTTCAAAGTAATTGGCTGCCTGCTGTCAGAATTCCTAAGGGAAGTTTGGCATGTTTGTGCAGAGCTGCATTGTCTTGCTGTATTTATTTAGAATAGGATGCTACAGAACTACACCTCTTCAATCAGAAGTAAATGTCTACCCACAGTCCAGTCTACTGAGTTTTGAGTATGTGCATGTGCTCTTCTTTTTACCTTGCAGTGTAATTTTTTTTTTTTGGTTTTGGCCTTTAAGCTGTTTCAGGTGTGAAGACAAATAAACAGTTCGTCTGTGAATATGAAGCAAACTGAATTCTAAAAGATTTCCACTTCAAAATTTACAGCAGAGACTTCTGAAATTCTTGTTTATTATAGTTTTGGAGGAGAGATGTGGCCTCAAAGCAGCTCAAATGCCTTGTCTCTGTCTGGAAGCTCAGAAATAAAGCTTGCACACCATCTGGCAGGGAAAAGTAGCAGACTTAAGACTGTGGAGAGGAAATGAGAGATTGACCAAATGTTTCCCACTTAAGTGTCATTCAATGGATATTTGCCCTCTTCTCACCCCGAGAGCTCAGATTACCCAGTGAACCTTTTGGGAAGTATGAAATGTGTGTCTACCCAAGATGCAAGCTTTCAAGAAAAGGTGTTGATAGCTGATAGTTAATAAAACAAAACCAACAACCACAAACAAAACCCGAACATAAAGAAACCCAACAAACCAAACCCACAGCAAAACACTTGGCTAGTTCTAGTAAAACTTCATATGATGAACAATGCAGACTAAAGTTTTGCATGAAATCACAGAGCAATTATAATCAAAAGGAGCTTGAAGAGATATGGTATGAAATTCTGGCATTCTCCTGGGATAAAATAGTCCTGCAGGGCTCTTCCTGACTCATCAGTCTGTGCTGAATTGAAGGGGGGAAATAGGACATATTGGCTGATAAGCCAGATAAAGAAGTAATAAAATTCTTAGTATTACGGACCAACCTGTCTCCTGCTGTAAATATGTTTCCTATATTGAAGAGGCATATTCTGCCCTCATTTCTACCCTGAATCATTGGATTTTTTTAGATGTAGCTTAAAAGTAAAATGAAAACAAAAGGCTATGTTTGATATTATTAGCATCCTACTAGAATCCGGATTTATTTTTCATTGTGAGATAAAGGGAATATTGCTGGTACTGTTTTGTAC
Source organism: Ramphastos sulfuratus (assembly GCA_013399055.1). Taxonomy (NCBI): domain Eukaryota; kingdom Metazoa; phylum Chordata; class Aves; order Piciformes; family Ramphastidae; genus Ramphastos; species Ramphastos sulfuratus. The sequence continues at coordinate 23,237 of WBNM01024571.1, read as the reverse complement.
ATAAACATTTCAGGGGTTTTCATATTATAAAAAGACTTTCTGAATTCTAAACTTAGAAACACAGGGAAAACACATTTACCCAGCTTTTGCATATGACAAAATTTCCCTGATCAGCTAGCTACTCTGTTTCCTTCCCCAATTTCAGATTTGTAAATATAATTGGTCTAGCTCTGGGCTAATGATCTAAATACTTCCTGTGTTCAATGGAGAGAAAGAGGCATCTGCAAAATATGACACTTCTCTGACTATGCTAAGTACCATGTCTGGGTGAGTCATTCCCTGTCATGTCCATCTTAGTACAGAGACTTTCTAGGAATTTGATGGAGACCACAGTGCACTGAAATCTGCACAGTGGACATAATAATTTGCGTTCCAAATGCAGGTCACTACTATGGACCTTGTCTTGATGCAATTAGTGACCTAGTACAGCGGCGAAAGCCTGAATAGCCCATTGGTAATTCCCTGAGTTATTTGGTCTCCCAAAGCAATTTTGCTTAGCTTGAAGCCTGTTCTTCCAAACTGCTGATTTATATTTTAGTTGAGTGCAAGCAGGATTTTAATCATTAAATGTAATAGCATTTGTTCTTATAGGGTAAAATCAGCTCAATCCATATCCAGTAAAGAAATCTGAGTAACCAAAATAGAAGCACACTACTCCATCCTTTCAGACATGTAACAATAACAACTAATAGTAAAAGATTATGTGTCTTATCCCCTTCCCTTAGAGACACTTGAGTAATTTGTAAGCAAACAAAAAGATCATCTATAGCAGCTATTCAATGTGGTCAAGACTATTTCTGTCTATTTTCGTCTCTTGATTTACACTTTGCATTGTATTACTAATCTCTGGGCTCAGGATAACTTCCTCCAGGTTATCTGTAACTATACAAATAACACATACATGCTCTCATATGTGAGAGTGTACTTGTGCCCAACATTCCACTCATGCCCTTTCCCTCTCATAAAGACCATATTGTAATATATATATATATATATATATATTCGAATAATAATAATTTGATAATATGACAATGATTATAATTTGAAATCTATAGAACAGAAAACATCAGAGCAATGCCTGGATTTCAAGTTGTCACAACGCTTTTTCACTTTTGTGTTGGTACATGTACCCAAGCAAACAAAAAAAAAACCTCCAAAGAACAACATCCCCCTCTACAAATCACAAAATCCTTTTGTCCAATTACATTGTGGGAAGCTTTTGGAAGATTCCTTTTTCTAATTTGGAGATGTACACCATGTATCATCTGGTTCATTGTTACCCATACTCTTATCTAATAGCTTAATTAGTTTTCTAAGACACCACGTAAACAACTTGTTTCCACAGTACTTTGTTATGCCAGGAACAGAAATGGAAGTGTACTCAGTCTGCATGTGAATAGAGGAAAAAAAAAATTAACCCAAGAGTGCAGGCATACTGTCAAGAAAAAGGTAAAATGGAATAAAGAGTGATTCATCTGAGGAAAAAGTAAAAAAGAAAAAACAAACAACTGATATGTAGTCAATTAATTTAGGTGTCTAACTTAGGTGTAAATGAACGCAAAGAAATGGATAATTTTGAAAATACTTCAAAACAGAAGTATGGAATATTTTTTTGGGTTTCATGGCAAAAATCATAAATTATGACATGGAAATAGCAGTCTCTCTGGGTGAGTTTCATGTCACCTGAATCTGGTTGAGTAAAGCTCTAGATTAAGGCACTTAAGGTTAGGTTTGTTAAGTATATATCACACAAGGAGATGAAGTTGCCTGAGATTCACTGCAGGCCACGAAGATTTCTTCTGATCAGTTGCCCCTCTATAAGTGTCCACTACCAGTTCAGAATCCCTAAAACATTGTGCTTCATGGTCTCCAGCTCCTCTCCAACAAGGCAATGAGGTCTTCACAGGTTCTGTGTATCATTTGCCATCCTTCAAGAAGGATATTGAGGTGCTGGAGCAGGTCCAGAGGAGAGTGACAAGACTGATGAGGTGGGGGCTGGAGGGAAAGTTGTAGGAGGAGAGGCTGAGGTAGCTGGGGCTGTTCATCCTGGAGGAGACTTAGAGGGGACCTCATCACTCTCTACATCTAAAAGGAAGTTGTAGTCTGGGGGGCNAGACACTGGAATGGACTGCCCAGGGAGGTGGTGGAGTCACCATCCCTGGAGGTCTTTAAGAAAAGATTGGATGTGGCATTTGGTGGCATGGTTTAGCTGATGTTGTGGTGTTAGGTCATAGGATGGACTTGATGATCTCAGAGGTATTTTCCAGTCTCGATGATTCTGTGATCCCTGTCTGGGAATGTCAGGTATCTGTTACAAATTACGCAAAATTAATAATCAATATTAATCTTGCTATCCAGGTGAAGATTGTTAATAACTATGAAAATTGTTTATTAATATTAAATCTTGCCAGAAAACTTATTTACAATGCTTGAAATGCACGGTTTGGATACTTATACACACAGGCAACAGGCAAAACTAGAACACTTTAAAAAATAACTAGCACATGCAAACAAACTTAAGACTGGAAAGAAGTCCTTAGTTTCAATTATACTTCTTGTCCACCAGGGGAATTGAGAGGCTCCTTTCTGGTACTAGGGCAGAAAAGCACAACAGAATCTAGTTACAGATGTTTTTAGAGAGGCTTTGAGTATTTACTCACAGAAACATTATTTCCTACTCATGGGGTTAACTACAGCTTCAGACAGTACCCAAACGCTTGCTGTCAATCTCTTGTCAGCTGCTGAGGTTTCTGATTCTTCCTAGGCTTCACAGGGTGCTGGGGAGAAGGGTAAACGATCTCTGACCTGGTCCTGATTTCTCTGGACGATCCGTGTGCCCCTTCCAGGGCTCCTTGTCTTGGCAGGTGTAGGCAGGATGTCTTGCAATGTGCAGTCTTAGCACAGATGTCATGCTGGCTATGCAGGCCAGTTGCATGGAGGCACCTAAGGATTATTCCTGGTAAACTCGTATCAGTCTCCAGGCAAACTAGCCCAAAGCACAGGGCTTCTTATTAAGCAGTAGGGCTAACTTGTAGCTTAGCACAGCATAATGCTGCCAGAGGCAGAGAGCAATGGCAGCAGGCAGCAGCATCAGCAAGCAAGCACAAATACAATGTCAGAGCACGTTGTGTTACCTGCTCATCTCTTTTTATCAATACAGCCTGAGACTAATGGGCCTTTGGACACAGAATAGCCAATCAGAATGGCAGTTAGCCAAGCTTAACCACACTGGCTGAAGCCATAGCCTTGCTTTACCCAAATTTGGGAAAAACATAGGCCTTGCACGAGGCAGGCACAAGCCAAGTGTAATTACTTGGTTCACCCCAGGATGTAAACAGGAGCAAAACAAGTCTGGGCAAGCCAGGGTCCTTAGACTCAGTGGCTCCAGGTTCTTTGTCCTCTTTCCTGCAGTTGCTTCTCCCATCAGCAGGAGGAAAAGCAGAAAAACATGTATGGGCAAGGCAGGACACGTTCTGGCCTATTTAGGCCTACCACAACAGTATCCTAGGGCATTTTGAAACATCATGGATAGTGGCTTAATACAGACAACTGAATCTCACTCTAAACATGTTTTAATACTAGTGGAACCAAGTGTCCTGAAGAAATAGGCAAGATAATTTGCATGAATGAATCCATCTACACACTATGACTATTACTATGAGAGAAAAGTGGAGTGGTACAAGAAGCAATGAAGTAATTAAGAAAGAAAAAATTCTGACAAAACTTTAAAAAAATGGAATGCTATTAGGATTATGGGAAAAAATCTTGCTAGGGAAATCCCATCAGCACCTGGTACTTTAAATTTTTGATAGCATAAAGCAATAGCAAAAGTGATTTTCAATTCATCTGCATTGTAGATACCCACTATACATAAAGGTCTTCTGCTTCCCCCTCTGATAACTGTATTTGTCCAAATTATTTATTGTAAATGAAATATGAGCTGAATTCAGCTATTTCCCACCTGTTTATAAATAAATTTTGAGCTCATCTTAATTTGTATGGAAGTATTCATTGCTCATAAGGATTTGCCAGCTAGTTTATGAGGACAAATTACAGATGACAACTTGTTTGTGAACACTTATTTCAACTCTTTATTACTCCTGAGTTGTGATTAGTCATCCATATCACATGGTATTGAACTGACTGTTACTTTTTAATCAAGAAAACAATGATTAATGATGGCAATTAACTGATAATGAGAAACAAGAAGAATGTGAAGTTCAGGACTCACAAACATTTTAAAATAAACCATCAGGCATTTGAAGACACACACAGAGCCAACTAGTTTCTTCTGAGTATGAGCATGACTAGCTTAATATGTTCATGGGTGAAACAGGCATCTTCTCTAGGTATTATTCTTAAAAATTCATACTGCCATCGTTACATTCAAAAGTAATTTTGGGATAGTACTTATTTTTTTATTCCATGTTGCATTTGCTCGCTTTCCAGGTGAAGGATTTTATTGTATTTCCTTCTGTGTCTTGCAGTACTTTTTGGTGTAGTCTTCTGGGGTCTTTCTGAAATCCGGTGCTGTACACTATGTGCCAATGCCCAATTTTGATCCCGGCTGGAGCTATACCAAGAAAGAAAAAAGAAAAAAGTACCGACAAGAAGCAGCTGTGTGTGTTGCAGAAAAATACTTACTATCTTGAATTTGCTTGGTTGAAACGGCCACTGGGAGCCCTGTAAGAACCTTGTTCTGGGCTACGACAAGCAGAAGGCATCACTGCTCAAAAAGTGACTGATGCTTCATGGTTGTGACAAAAGCAGCTTCAAGCACTGTCATTTAAGTACTACTGCACTAGTGAATATGTGGTAGAAATAAACTTGCCTTGGCAGCTCTTCCTCCTCTGTGATTTCAGAAAGACACAATACATAAACCACTTGCATCTGTGAGATTTCTGTTAATGATGTCACTCTTGATGGAGACAGATTTGACCTTTTTTCAAATCTCTTCAATCTTTCTATTTACAAACATAGAATCTCTTTTGTAGAGTCAAGTTATCAAAAATGCTCACTCGATTGAAACCTCATGAAATTCAACCTCATGAAATTCAACCAGGCTAAGTGTAAGGTCCTGCACCTGGGTAGGCACAATCCCAAGCACAAATACAGGCTGGGTGGGGAATGGCTGGAGAGCAGCTCCTGAGGAAAAGGACCTTGGGGTGTGGGTTGATGAAAAGCTCAACATGAGCCTGCAGTGCGCACATGCAGCCCAGACAGCCAAGTGAGTCCTGGGCTGCATCAAGAGAAGAGTGGTCAGCAGGGCAAGGAAGGGGATTCTGCCCCTTTACTCTGCTCTCGTCAGACCCCATCTGGAGTACTGTGTGCAGTTCTGGAGCCCCCAGCACAGGAAGGACATGGAACTGTTGGAGTGGGTCCAGAGAAGACCATGAAGATGCTCAGAGGGCTGCAGCAGCTCTCCTATGAGGAGAGGCTGAGAGAGTTGGGGATCTGCAGCCTGGAGAAGGCTTGCAGAAGACCTTCTAGTAGCCTTCCAGTATCTGAAGGGGGCCTACAGGAAGGCTGGGGAGGGACTATTTACAAGGTCTTGCAATGACAGGACAAGGGGCAGTGGGTTTAAACTGGCAGAGGGGAGATTTAGACTGGATGTTAGGAGGAAGTTCTTTGCAGTGAGGGTGGTGAGACATTGGAACAGGTTGCCCAAGGAGGTTGTGGCTGCTCCCTCCCTGGAGGTGTTCAAGTGCAGGCTGGACGAGGCCTTGAGTGACCTGTTCTAGTGGGAGGTGTCCCTGCCTATGGCAGGGGACTGGAACTAGATGATCCTTGAGATCCCTTCCAACCTTACCATTCTATGATTCTATGATTCAATGATTCTAGTTGTTAGATTACAAAAATCCAGAATAATATGGAGCCACCAGAGAAGAAGTGGGGCAATTTGAACTAAGGAAGCAGGATGAAGTCCTTCTCTTTTACTGCCCAGTATATTTGGACCAAAATGCTATGAGAATTGACAGCCGAGCTGACTAAAACATGACTCTATTGCAGCTGGTGGAGTTAATACCAACTGAAGTTCAGCTTGGCAAGCTGCAAAACAAACTTTTGATTTTTGTCTGGCAGCTTCAGAGAGTGATGGGCAATTTAGGCAACTTCATGAGCAGCAGAGCAAATGAAGCCTGCTTTTGTAAGGATTTGTTCCATGAAGCTGGATTCTCTAGGGTCTAATATGGAGTGAGCACCAAATTAAGCTTCTCCAGAAGCTAAGCTGGCGAAGGATCTTTCCCAGGTTGATTCTCTGGTATGCAGTAATGTAGGTGCTTATGCTACAGTTTTTCCTCTGCTTTCAAGCAGTCCTTCCAGTCCCTATTTATTGTAAGAATATAACGTTTTGGGACTTCTGTTTGACTCTCAGATGTAGTTGTAACTGATGAACGGATTTGCAAGGGACTGGGAAGTAACAAAAGAGCACATATGGCTATGAAAAGTATAGACAAATGAAATGTGGAAAGACAGGCTAAAATCATGATCAGTTTACATGTATTTTCATAAACAGGTAGTACTGTGGGATTGCAATTACAAAAATTACTTTATTAGTATTTTAAAAAAATATTAATATACTTTTTTTTTCTGTACAAATATTGTTTCAGTTGGGCTACACAACTGCCATCATCCCAGGTAGACAGAACAGCAAACTCCCTCTGACAGCCTCCCTTCTCCTCACACCCTTCTCAATAGGCAGAAAGGCAGAACAAATGAAATGCTGCAAACAAAGACTGAAGTACAGTTGCAGAGTAGGTATTTCTGAAGCATCTCTCCTTAACATAAGTGAAGGAGTCAAGTATAGTGGATTGGGAGTCAGATGAACAGGCATTCACAACCACCTCTATACTAAGCGAGAGGCATACACCTTGCTGTACTCTGTCATGTCTCTGTCCGTCTGATCAAACCAGTTTAGTGGTGTGCTGGTCAGAGAGGCTGACAGCAGGAACCTAGGAAATTTTATAAGATATGGATAAGTGTGCAACTGATATTCCTGGATGAATTCACCCAGGCTCCACCAAGTCAAAATGTCAGGATTTTCAACACTAAAGACAGGAGTGCTGTGTCTGACAACTCTAGGTAGTTTTTTCTTCCATGGATTTTGTCTGTCAATTTTTAAAGTTTGCTAAGCTTTCAGTATCAGTATTATGATATGATAAGGGACTCCTCAATTTACCTACATATGGTGCAGAGAAGTATTTGTCGGTGAATCACCAGAACCTCTTCTTTGGTCCTGGCTTGCTGCCTTGACTTCCCTCAGATCTTTTTTCACCACTGCAAACCTGTTTGGCAGTCACTGAGCTTTTGGATGACCCTTGGTTTCCCAGCTCTACACCTCTTGCCTATCAAGGGACTGGATCATTATCAGTAAGGACAATGCTCTTTCTTGCCTTCCTGCCATCCCCTACTCCCAGCTCCCATACCACTGTGGAACAGCCCTGGCTGCATCCTGGCAGTGTCCTCCTTGGTTGTTTCAGACCTCTTGTATACCAGCTCCTCTGGATGCCCTTTGGTTGTTGTCTTGGAAAGCAGAGTGATCAAACAATTCCTCTTAATTGTCACAGGATTTTACAGATTTAATTTTTCTTTGTACCTTAGTTTCCTCATACATATATTAAGAATAAAGTCCTCATTTTCCTTCTCTGTTAAATTGTTTATTACCTAAAGTGTTATCTAGGAGCTGCCTAGGAACTAGACATTGAGGCATCTTCCACTGAAACTTGTAGGACTAGACACCTATGTACGTGTGTGGAACTGGCTTCTACTATAGCTGTGTTACTGTGATGGGGAGATGATTTTCCCTTTCTTCAGTAGCCTAAATAATAGGCATTTAATATAAATTAGTCAGCTGACATACTTGAGTAGTTTCAGCCCACCTTATAATCCCCATGGTGTCCACAAAGAGAACCTAAATTAATTACTTAGATGGCCAGACCTAACTGGTTGTTTTACACTAGGTGTCAGAACATTAATGGCTAATTTACCTGTGTCCAGACTGATGGATCTAGTATTACCCTTTGCTAATAAGTAAAGGATTTGGTTATAAATCATTAGAATAGCAAATTTTGTCCTGTTGCAGCCTTATAACACCGCTGGTTTAGGAGTGTTGTGTCCAAAAAGGTGCTTTGGGTATGAAAAGGTTTACAAGATTAAAGATAAAATGAATGTGATATAATTCAAGAAATCACCTTCTGTATCTAGTTCAGGTATCAATTAATTCTGATTCTTCCTTAATTTCTACCAGGTTAGAGAAAAGATGGCTTTGAATTGATAAAAATTACTTTTTCTTACTCTGCTGCGCTTTAGTAATCTTAACTATATTTTAACCTGCCATGAGGGTACTGAATATATAGCATATTTAGCTTTCAGTGAACCTGAATTATCTTCTCAGAATATACAGTATTAAAGGGATAAGTATTTTTACAGAAATCTTTTTTAGCAGGCTGAACCCTCTGGCCCTCATCACAGAAGAATGTAATAGCAAAGACTTTAATAAGACTATGAGAAAACAAGACATTAAGGGCATACCTCAGTTGTATGCCTTTGGTTTAGATTATTAACCTTGGTTCTGTTTCAAGGAATAATTGCAAAATTAAACCAAAACTCTACAAACTCTACCTTTCAGATTTATTTCTCAAACGTATCAGTTCCTTCTTAATGGCTTCAGCTCCTGGTGTTTAAATCTTGAAGCTATCACACACGACATCATACTGCCATAAAACCTACAAAATGTGCAGAGAGTTGAGAAATGCAAATTGTTTTCAGGTTTTAGAAGAATCTGCACCAGGGATAAAATCAAACAGAAACTGTTTACCTCACAGGGAAAACAAAGAAGAGCCTAAGTTTTCAAGGTCTTGCAGAAGTTTTACGTTCCTGTTCAAACCAGCCTTCTCACTGCTCGCATTTGGGGAGTTTAATGCACCCTCCCCGCGGTTTCATTTGCTTGCCAAACTTATTTATGACTGTTTCATGATTAGAGCTACCAAAAATAGAACCTGTAAAATGAGATTTGGAGAAGACTTGAGGAAATCTGCGGTGTATAACTGCGTATTCACAACCCGCCCCTCCTTCTGGCAGGGTCTACCCGTGGGTCCTGTCCTGTTATTTTTTTTCACAGCGAGGAGAGGCAAGCAGCCGTAGGTGTCAGCCAGGCTGGGTGTTCAGCGGCTGGTGGCTGCAGGACGGGTGCCCCGCCGCCACCGACCCGCCGCAGCCAGCGCTGCCGAGCCCCCGCCGCCAGCCGCGTCCGCCGTCCTCCCCGCAGCCCGCTCCACAGCAGAGCCCCGGCTCCCTCTGTAGTTCAAGCGGGGAATTACAGGCTCTTCCAGGCCCGACTCGGCCTGAATAACGGGGAGGGTGAGTGGTTTGTATGTGAATGCGTGTGTGCTGCAAGCGGGGGGGTCTTGGGGATCCCCTGTACCACCCGAAGCGGAGGGGCAGCAGGTATGTCTTCTTCAGGATTCTGATGGGGAGATCCACCCTGAAGACTACAGAGGGCTTGGTAAACCGTAGGGTGTGTAACCCACTAATTCCTGATTCCCCAGGGGGACGTATCTACAGTGTGTAGTCGAGCCTGGTTGTTACTTCCTAGGTGTAGTGCTGATCTTGCCTCAGAAGATGTCTTTCTTTAAACTCCATAAGTCCTTCATTAGCACATGCTGCTTTGTTTGGAGATGGTGGGTCACAGTGCATGCAAGAAAATAACAGGGTGACCCTACACCTATGGCTATCAGCCTGTGGGTGCATGATGCCAGAACAAATGTGATCCTAGACAGAATCAAAGAAAGTCCTAGATGACCTAGCAGAAAACATTGCTACCTCAGGCTTGATTATGAAGAAGTAAGACTCAGAGATAAGTCATGCACTGTTGGCCTCTAGTTGTTAAAACAGCATTGTCAAAAGCATATCCTGAAGTGCTCCTGCAGTTGTCAGCCCTGGTGGGCTAAAAGAACCTTCCTGCCTTTATCAAGTGAAAAAGACATATTGGAAAATCAAATCATTCACAGATGGGAGATTTTCTGTATAAAGCTTATAGGATAAAGAAATATTCATGGTTCCCATAAAAAGGCTTTATTCAAAGATAATTTTGCCACTGTTGGTAGGACCAGAGACTGACACGTGGAGCAGAGCAAGTGCTTCCCAGTAAGTGCACTAGTGCATAAAATCAGATTGACTCAGAAGCAACTAGACGAATACAGAAGGGCTGCACGAATCCTTTTGGCATCACTTCATAAAACTAAGTTTCTGCCACTTTCTACCTGTGACCAGTCTCTTCAGTCCCATTGGTCATTTGTGCTTTGGTATAAGCAGGAGAGTCCTCTCTGAAATCACAGTAGGGCAAAGCTTCTTTGCAGTTTTTGTGCTCTTTCCATGGACCTTACTTCTTACTATTTTCTAAAAAGAAGGTTAAACAAAGCGAATTTGGTGGTGACCTCAGAAATAGGACACTGGCACATGCTGTTTGGGCGGGTGAGACAGCTTATAGATGTTAAAACCACCTTTGTATTTCTCCTTTTCTGTGATTGTAAATAAAAGCTGTTGCTCAGGGCAAATTAAAGAAATGGCCTTGTTAATGATAAATGTTTGTCCATGGGGTTTGTTCATTGTTCTGCTGTACAACATAGTTAATGCTTTGCATTGCGAAACAGTTTGATTGGTGTTTGAGCCAGTGGCGAGCCGTGTGTGCAGAGAGGGGATGTTGAGCATTGTTGTGTGATGTTTGCTGGCGCAGTTCGGCCAAGGAGGATAGCCATGTGGGGAGTGGCCGAGAGAACACGGAGGAAGACTGCTGTTACCAGGAGGCAGAGGTCAGTGGCCCCCTAGCAACTACCGGAGCATGCGCACAAGGAACCTTAGGAGGCAATATAAGGACTTGCCGATTCCCGGGCATTTTGCAACAGTTGGTGGAATGGTGATTCCCCTGTTGCCCAGCGCTGTTTTTACCCTTTCTATTCAAATTTAATAAATTCGCAAACTTCACGAAGAAATTGGCTCATGTACTTCGTAACAGCCTCATAACATATCCTTCACCCCTCTTTCTTGGTTCCTCTGCAAATCTCTTTCAGCTATATCCTTAACCAGTAGTACTGTCACTAACTGATGTTGTTTAACCTTGCAAGATTTGGCCTAGAGATTATTGCTGATCAGTTGAGCTGAGGGGGAGCAGAAGGACTGATCATTTGTACCTTTTTTGCTTTAAATACCCTGATGGCACAGTGTGCTCTGGCTGTGCTGAAAACAGGCAGCTCTTTTGTGATTAACTTTGGGCCATGCTTCTTCCCTGCCCCACCACTGTCCTGGCTGGCCCTCAATAGTCACTTTAGCACGGAGATGCAGAGCTGCACTGTACTTACCTAGTGCTGCTCCAGGAGCTGGACTGAGAGCTCCAGCCCACCTACACGCTGGAGCTGGTGGCCACACAACCTCTATTCCTATCCTTGACATTGATGACAACAGCCCTGCTGCCAACTAGAGCTCCATCGTGGTGAAGCAACCTGAGTATGCACTGCTCAGCTGCCTGCTGCTTGAGCTAGAGAATGGCCTTAATAAGAAAGCTGCTGAGTGCCCAAATAACCTTCTGTGATTCAGCTTCTCTACTTGTAAACTGAGAAAATCAGATTTGTTCATCCTCTAAATTTGCAGGTTATATTGCAGATAAGTATTATGCAGATGTTTGCGACATATTTATGTTTACTACTGAACTTTAGTTCTTGCACTTCAGTCTTTTTTTATTTTTAATCTCAAACTCTGTTTCTGCCATGATGATATTTAAATCTATGCAAAGGAATAAGCAAAGGTATTCTTCTCCCCTAGGAGAGTCAAGTTTTTGTTTCTTTTCATCCTTCATCTCTTCATCTGGAGGAAAAACCTACTTCCAGTTTAAGATAAATATGTCTATTTCTCCAAATAAACAGTTTGACATATTGTACTTCGTATTCTTGTGTTGCATGGAAAAGAAAGTTTTAATGTTTTCCTTTTTAGTGTACGTGTCGCTCCAGGTCAATTGAGTGTGAGGGACAGTGGGAGAGGAAACAGTGAATTTAATGACGGGCATTCAGATATCAGTAGAGTAGGGCTAATGAAGCAGTCTTCAGAGATGAATCAAAACCAGTTTGGAAAGCATCTCAGTTTTGGAGGCAAGGTGTAAATGAACTGAAACAAACTTTATCATTCTCCTTTCCAAAGCCCTTGTATGAAGAAATGCAGAAATAGATTGACAAGTAGAGATGTCTGATCCACTAGTAACCAATGTCCTTGAATCACCAGTGAAACATCTCAGTGATAATACACAGACTGAGGAGGCTCAGTCTCATGTTAAACACTGTCAGATCCCAAAGTGACTAGCTTCTGAGTGCTTCATTATTGGATGCTTGGTTTGGCATACCGGAGACAGGCTTGAGAGTGAGCAAGTGCTGAGCATTGCTTCGTTAAGGTTTCTTGAAGTTGAGCAGCATAAAATCATTGGATACTTCTGAAGTGTTTGTTTATGTCTGCCCATGTGGGTTGCCAAGTGTCTGTCATATGTATGCACTGTAAAAATATAAATGGGATATATGAACAATTGAACCAATGAGTGTTGAATCATATGTATTACATAGGTATATGTTTATTGCAGCTCACTCCATACAGGTGCTTGTAGGATCCTAGCACAGTATCTAAGATCTTAGCATAATTTTAGGATATATCTTATCTACTGCAAAATCAGCACAAAGAAATATAAATATACTTATTTGAAAGTACAGTAAGTTGCCTTTCCAAGAGAGTATAAATGTCTAAGATCTTCCTGTTGTGAGTGTGATATTGCTGATCCAAACATAAGGTTGCAAAAATCAGAGTCACATAGTCACAGAATAGTGGGGGTCAGAAGCTGTTGTTAGGAGAATATATTATTTGTTATTTAGTAAAATATATCAGATTGTTGAATTCCAGAAAAGTATTAATTTGGAGGACTTGAAAATATTTCTTTCTTTACAGGTACCATATCCTCTACAGAGGAAAAGACATATAGGGATACAGAGAGCTATCACAGTTCTTATGCCCAACAGCTACAATCAAGGAAAACACTTCTCTTGCATTATCAAAATGATTGCACAATCACATACTCTGCAATGACAATTTAGTAGCACATACATCAGTTTAGAAAGTCTAATTTTCATCCCTGGCAGCCAAAGCTGAAAGTGTATTATTGTCAAGTTGAGTATTCCTAAAGCTGAAAGACTGCAAACTGTATCTGAAAGATTTATAAATGATGGGCAGACCAACCCAGGAACTGACCTGTCAAGACAGCACGGAGGATTAAATCACCTTTCCCAAAACACTTTACCCCTAAATGTCTCTAAAATAGGGACATCATTCTGAAAGAGCAATGAAAAGACATCATAGAGTATGATAAAAATGTACCATGTACTTTTGTCTATGTTTATGAGAAAGTGCTGCCAGATAAGATGTGTAAATAAAATCCCAGCAAGATCACATGTTATTTCAAATTATGGAAAAAATAATTAAAAAATCTCTATCATGAGAAATCATGTTTTAAAACTCATCCTTTTTACTTTATCCATGAATCTAAGTCAAAACCACGTGGAAGGATGTAATTAGTGCTGCTAGGAATTAAAAAGTAAATGAACCTAAGCCATGTTTTCATACTGAAATGAATACATAAGTAAATAAAAAAGATCTAAGTGTACATCTACAGGCAAACACATCCTGAATTACTTATTGTCTGATACATCAGGTGGCCTATCTAGACTTATTTTGCTTTTTAAAAATGGCACCAAATTGGCCTCAACTTTGCATCCCAAAGAGTGCAGGTAGGCTTTTACACCCACACAGCTGGTTGAGTTCTGTATGAGTAAAGGCTCCTACACTACGACTCTTAAAACAGCTGTGCTAGAGAGATGAGGAATGTAGGTTATTTAGGAAACTATTGTACACAGACATATTTATAAATACATCTGTATATATAGATTTAAAACTTTTTAGTATTCCTTTTAGTGATTGTCTGGCTGGGGTGGAGTTCACATTTGTCGCAGAAAACCGTATGGTGCTGTGCTCTGGTTTTGTGAATAAAATAGTACTGAAAATGCAGCAGTGTTTTGTCAATTACTGAACAGTGCTTGCATAGCCTCTCAGCTTTCTCTTTTTCTTTTGTCACTCTGTGATTAGGACAGTGGTGAGCAAGAAGCTGGCAGAAGACACAGACAGGACAACTGACTTGAGCTCCCCAAAGGGGATCCTCACAGGTATATTCTATACCAGATAATATCAGTCCTATCTCAAAACGTTTGCTTACAGAAAATACTGAAGGACTAATTTAGCACCTATTTGTGATAATTTCAGATATAGTTAACCCCTTTCCAATGAAGACCAAAATTTGAGAACTGTTTCATAGGGATTTTAGTTAAAGAAGATTAATTAAAATTAGATACTGGGCAGCAAACTGTTGTTATTAGGCCAGCTGACTCAGATGAAGATAATTTGAGGACATTCTTGGGGTCTTCTACAGCTGAGCTAAATAAAGAATGAATAGAGCAAAGATTTTCTATGTGAAAATGTATTTTTTCCTCTGGTGGTTTCCTGGATCATTTTATAAAGAATTGCTTTTTCACAGTAAAAATGAGTAATTCGAGCACTTCACAACACAAAAAAAAAAAAAAAAAAAAACCAGAAAAAATACTCAAATATAAATGATCAATGATCTGGGACCAGTAAATTATTTTAGTGGATGAGTTAGGGAGCTATTTATGGACTACTTGAATAGTTTAAAGCATTCCAGGAGGTAGCTACATTTTGGCTGCATATTCTTCTAAGTGATACTCATTTTTTGCTTTTAGTTACATTATGTGTACTTGCTTAAAACAAGCACTTTAGAGTTTCTTTGAAAATGGAGATGATTATTAAATTAAAAGCATGGAGTTAAATGGAGGTTCTTAACTTCAAAAGTCTTTAGTGGGGTAATACACAGTTTACAAAAAATTTGAGCTCCTAACCAATTTTTCCCCAAACAAACACCCAAGCAGTTTGAAGTCTGCTTCTGAGGGAGAATATATACCTACCCAAATCTTAGTCTACAGTCAGAAGTGTGGTCCACGTTTCCTACTAAATATATATTTTTTTCCCCTAAATTACTATGAAAATTAGATAGCTGTTAAATGAATATCTTTTTGTTGTTTGTTTTGTTTTAGTATTTTTAGTCTTCTTCCAAGTGTGTATATATGAACCCTTTTTGATAGGCTATCTGAATGTTAGCGACCTGTATGGTACAACAGAGACCAGGGCAAGGATAATGTGGCTTGGCTGATATGTGTGTTCTACTGCAGTATCAACATTAACTAAGACTGGATTGTCACAAGTGTCAGCCTAGTTTATTAAAGGAAGCCAGTTCACCTGAACAAGCCTGTGAAGTATGACAGTTTAATTGCTGCCTCATTTGCAGTTGCAGTGTCCCAGCTGAGACATTCCTATGTTGAGAGAAGGGTGGGATGAATAACTAGGATTAAGAGCCACTAGAATCATCCCAGGGGAAATAGCTGTCACTGGAACAGAATCCCTGACTTGTTTGAAGCATATATATAACATTTACTTTAGGCTGCTGTGGTGATTTACCTTAGCTACAATTTAGAGACCAAAGGTAATAAGTAAGTTTTGCAATTTCCACGTGTGCCCAATGACAAGAAGTAGGATCCTCTGGGGTGCAATTCAAAGCATGGAAGTTAGGTGCTAAAGTAGCTGAAAATGGATGATGTGGTTACTTCCCTCTGTACCTCATTTTCTTTATCTATTAAGGTGGAATAATAGTATTTCTTTACTTCCCTTTTCTCCTCTTCCCCCACTCTTTCCTTATAAATGAATTGCTTTTCAGGTGCAGCTTCCTCCAGTGGCACAAAGGCAATTTAAAATCCTGCATTTCCCATATGTACTTTGTTTTCTAGGAGCCATCATATCCTGTGAGCAATGAACGCTGGGAAGGAATACTGCTCTAGTATGCATGCCTGTGTAAATCTTAGTATGGCTAACAGGGAATAGAAAGTAATTTTCTGCTGCTTCCTCTGGTACTGATAGAGTAGCTATTCTGTCTCACTTTTGGTGGTTGAACTGATCTCTCTTGAGGAGGAGTTAATTTCCAGGTTTGTTGACCATGCATAGAAGCCATAAAGACCTGAAAGGAGACTTTGTGCTTCAAATCCACTCCATAAAGCCGTATGATTTTGCTCAGCAGAAGGGTGAAGGAATTAGTTCTTAACCAACATAACCAGCGCATGCAGGCTCAGAATTGGCATGCTAGGTACTATGGCAACAATGTAATAAAAGCAAGCAATCAACTGCTGCCTAGCCTGTCAGCTGATTTGAATAAAAGACACTAATTGCTGAGTGTTTGTGCCTTCACCAGATGCTCAAGGGCTCATTAACCTCAACAGAATAGCAGACTCATTAGCAGGCTTGTCTATGGATTAACCATTCAAAGCTGATAGAGACCTGTATTTGCCGAGGTTAGGTTAAAGTAACTCCATACATTCACATCGGGTTTATATTATATAGAAGGTGAAGTATCTTTGGAAATACATTTCTGTAATTTTCTTCTATCACAGTTCAACCAGATTTTAGGAGGTCAAGAAGGGATTTTATTGTGGCTTAATCGATGTGTCAAAATTGGCTTTTAAGTGAATTTTTCTTTTGAAAAACACAGATATGCAAGTTGAGGTTTGGTAGTTTTGCTCTTTTGTCCATCTGCCTTGAATATTGATGGAAAATCCAATGGCAGTCTGGAAATGTTATATAAGATGATTCCTCTTCTGCCATTTCTCAGATCTATACTTGGATTCTGATAGCTGCTCTAGAGCCAGCCCTGAGGCATCCTTGTCTTTGAGACACTTACAAAAGAAGCTAAAGATGAAGGCAAGGTTGAAAAGAAACTCAAAGCAATTAACTTCAAATCATAGTGATAACTCTGTTTTACCACTACTTTGACCTCTCCATCTGTCTTTCTTGATTCCTTTCCTCACAAAGGATGCCAAGAGGAGCCAAGAGCATCTTTCCTGGAGATAAGAATAACTCTGTGCTGTATAAGCTAAGAAAGGAAACAGTTTATTTACACATACAGGCCTGAGGCTGAAGCCTCTTTTAAATCGCTGACCTTGATGAAAGCCTGAGAAATGATCAGTTTAATTAGAAAATAAATAAATAAAAACGTTCTTACTGCTTGTTGCAAATGACCATTAAAATAAAGAGTAAAGTAAAACTTGTGTAAACTCTTTTTTTTTTTTTTTTTTAAACTATCTTTATCCTTGCTTTGCACTGAACTAGATGGTGAAAAGACAAGCTCAACAACCAGTGCAGGTGCTAATTCAATGTCTCTTTTGGGATGAACAGAATCTCTGCTTGAGATACTGAATTCACACATACACTTTGGCTGCCTCAGGTGTGAGGTGTCTTAAGTTCTTTAATTTGTGGAAGGAAGCAACTGTCTTTTAAAGGTTTTAGAGAAAGATCTTGCCTGCTTCGTTTTGGACACCTCAATCAACCAGGCAGGCTCTCTGGAGGCCTTCAAAGGTATCAATTCCTGGTAGCTATGTGGGGAACTTAGGTGTATGCTTTAAGAGCTCTTCTTCACCAAGCACTTGGATCTCAGGTGTGAATAAAATGTTGGAGTTGGTCAGATTAGTTTTCATCAAATATTGTTTCCCTGCAGTAATCCTTTGGGAGAGCAGGATAAAGAATAGCAGTAATTATTAAAGACTGAAGCTGGAATGCAGTTTAAAACTAAATTGATATATTCTAATGTAACATATTCTACTGCACCTTTTTTCCACTCTGTTAATCATCTCAGTACATCCAGCATAAACAAACCACACAGAAACCCTTCAAGGGTGTAACAGCAAATAGTATCTGCTGCAGAAAGCTGACCCCAGACAATTAAGGTGGATACTTTAAAACAGAAGAGAGGATGGAAAATGTTTGCTACATTTTTGCTGGAGAATTATGTGGTATCAGATTGTTTTCCTGGGCTTGTCACTTGACCATCTGTATTGTCAGAGTGGTCACACTTAGATTTTTGACTCAGATATGGTAGCAGACTCACACAATTCTTGAGTAATGTTTGGAAATTAGCATAGGTTGGGGTATTTCCAAGAGGAAGACTACATGTGATCAGCCTGGTTTAGAGAGCAAGAAAGCTAACTCCATATTGATACAGACCTCTTCATACCAACTAGCCTCAGTGCCTGAGATCAGTCCCAGACAGTTTTAGTTTACTGAGATGGACACAGGCTCTTGGTGACTGCAGCTTTAAATCAACTGTATAACTACTCCTGAAATGATGCTCTGGTTTAGTGCAAAGCAGTGTACTGTTCCTAAGGTGACACGTTTTTTTGCTACTAATTGCAGAGCCTTCAGGTTTAACACTTTGTCAATCTGTACTTCTTTGCTCCTGCACTGACAGGCCAAGACAGCATTATCTGTAAAGTTCCCTGGCACTGTCCCTTGATTTAAACAATCTTTTTTTTTTTTTTTTAAATTTTTTTTTTCTTCCCAGTAAAGATAGCACAAGCTAACTGAAGCCACAGGTAGGAGTTTTGAAAGGAATGGCAAGTGGCAGTTTTTTNACGCTGCTCTTGATGCAGCCCAGGACTCTGTTGGCTGTCTGGGCTGCATGCACACTGCAATGTTTTCTTTCAAGCAAAACCATCCCTTGTGAATGGCAGCGAGTCAGCTCTCTTGTAACATGTTCTGTATGACTGTTACAAATAAGGGGAAATAAGATGAGAAATTAATAATAATACATTATTTATTAATTTGGCTCCACCTCCCACATAACATGATACAAATGTTATAAAGGAAACCTGAACACAGAGTTTCTTTCATATTTTTGTGCATGTAAATATATGTAGGTAAGATTGTGAATGCTGCCACCTTCATTCACTAAGACAGAACAACCACATGTCTTAGGAGATGGCTCTGAAGTATTCTCAAAAGCTTAAACTGTGACCATGTTCTACTCATTGAAGGAGACTACTTCCGCCAAGCCATTGACTTTTCTCAGCCCTTCGAATGATAACTTGAGAGCTTTTGCTATATGTAATTAGCCAGGGAAGGAGCAAATCACTTTTAAAGTTAGCCCATACATGCATTTTCTATTTGTGATCTGCATGAAAATTAATTACAGTTTGGATTTACTCATCACAAAGAGAAGTTAGTGAATCACAATTTGCAGTTCATTGAATAAATGTCAGTTATTGATTTCTGTGGTTGAGTACTGGTGAGGTAATGCCATGTTTGCTACTCAGTAGAGGTGGCACAGCACAATATATCATAAAATGTAATTAGAGGAACATCAATCACGTAAAATATGCAGCTAAGATTAAATATATTGCTATGCATGGAGAAATGAAAGGGCTCATTAACAATACAGTGTAATGTGACAGCAAGAGAGAGCTTGATTTTCAAAAAAGGAATCTTCCACTGTGTTGAAGATCATGACAAGCCTCTTCTTCATATTTTAATTAAGATTTTAATCTGATTTTGCTTCTACTGCTAGAACAGATGAACTTTCAAGCATAACATTTTGTCAAAAATATTTATGATAATGTTTGTTAACTGCTGATTAATAGAACTTCTCATTAAGACTCTCTTAAGACTGGGCAAATGTCTTTTTGAATGGGATATTCAGTTCGTCTTTGCCAAAATCCAAAATGTGGTTATTTGATCACAATTTATTCCAACAAATCTTCATGAGTTTTTTGATATCTCACTTGCACAGAGTGACCATGAGTCAGGACGAGAAGCAGGGAGAAAGGGACAAATCAAATCTTTGCTTCGCTGTGAGGGAACTTCTTCAAGCGGAAAAGAAACAAGCAGAGGAAAAGCTAGCATCATAGCACCCTTCTAATTCTTTCTTTAGCATTGCAACTAAAATTTCACTAGGGGTGGTTCTTGTAGTTCCATAGTGCACAGTTCTCGTCTGTGAGCTGTTAGAAACGCTTGAAAAGTTGAAGGCATGTAGAGAGGGCTAATTTTAGCTCCCTATGCAGCAGAGGGATCCGATTCTTGTGACTGGTGTGAAAATGATCTTTTTACCCCTGCCTGCAGAGTACCTCATCTGTTCTGTCCTAGGCTGTTCTTTCATCTGGGCTGCCAGGCTGAAGCAACAGCTGAGAAGAGAAGTCTCCTAGGAGGAGAAACACTACCAAATAGCTTTGCTAATTCTGCCACTTGAAAAGCTTTAAAATTCTCCTTACCTGAGGGAGCAATGGATTTTATAAGTAATCTAGTTTTAGGAAGTGTGGCTCTGTGAGCATGTGCCTCATTATGCCATGTGCTGCATAGGAGGCAAGAATCTTCTTTAGCAGAGAATTTGTTTTTTAATGATTCTTAGGAATTCAGCCCTTGATTGCTATCCTAATAGGAAGCAAACCATACTAGCATTTCTGTTCACACTGGAATTTGGTAGTGTTCAGATATCCTTACTTGTCCTCTTCCCTTCTAAAGAGAGAGAAAAAAAAAAGAAAAAGAAAAAAGAGATTAAATCTGACTACAATAGAGTGGCTAAAACATGAATTTTAGTTGCATATAAATTCCTTCTATTTTTCTCTGTTACTCTTTCCATCTCTCAGAGCTACATCTGTGTTGGCAGCTTAACTGGAATCTAAATAAAGTTCCTTAAGAAAGGCTTAGCCAATGCCCCCGTGCCCCAACCTTTACCTCCAGGGTCTTTTGCATTATCAAAATTTAAAGCCAGGGCTTAGGATCCATGACACAAAGCTTGTCAGAGTTCAAGGAGCATCTGGACAAGACTATAATCATATGGTGTGCTGGTTTAAGGCTAATTGGAATATTTTAATGGAGAAAATTATATTATAGGCTGTGAAAAGGAAACAATGGTGATGTCTACTTCACTCATAGGCTTGCTGTGATGTTTAGGAATAAGTACCCAAAATAAAAGATAAGCCAGTCGGGCTTGGGGCACTCTCTGGGACAGTGTCTGGGGCTATCCTGCACCTTCTGGCTTCTTCTCTCTGACAAATTAATTTCACTAATCACTTTTTCTTCTAACTCCTCCTCTGGCCCATCCTCAAAACCTTGGGGTAAGGTATAGGGGTGGGGAGAAGGTGGAAGGGTGGTTGGGAGCCCCTCCTGGGGTCTCTGATTTCTGGGAGGGGTGTTGTGTTTCTGTATTACCTTCACCTTGTATATTTCTGTAAATATTCCTGTCTATAGTGTATATATCTGCTTGTACATTGTGCTGAGCTGTAAATAGAGCTTCATCTAAACTTCCAGCCGACTGAGTTCTAGTCTGGGTCATTTTACAAAGTGTGGGGGGGCGGGGAACTCCCTAACCCACATCATATGGTTTAGTTTTAGGTAGTTCTGTGAGGAGCAAGGATTTGGAATTAACACTCATTATGGGTCCCTTCTAATGTAAGATATTCTATAATTTTATGAGTCTATGACTGGCCTTCTGGGAATCCTTGGGTTGGTGTTAAGTCTGGAATTCAGACCCCTGCTGGACTTTTTCTGTGAGTTCAAAAGCATCTAGGATTTCAGTCCTAAACCAGCTCATCTGTAGATGATGTTTTATTCACATGAAATTCAATCTCAGTGACCACGTCAGTGCCTTCATGCCCTTTCTCCACCCTTTTGAATGAGCTGTTTTCTTGTCTTTCTATAGTAGGTTTTGCAGAACTCTACTGATTCCTGCNAGTGTTCAGATATCCTTACTTGTCCTCTTCCCTTCTAAAGAGAGAGAAAAAAAAAAGAAAAAGAAAAAAGAGATTAAATCTGACTACAATAGAGTGGCTAAAACATGAATTTTAGTTGCATATAAATTCCTTCTATTTTTCTCTGTTACTCTTTCCATCTCTCAGAGCTACATCTGTGTTGGCAGCTTAACTGGAATCTAAATAAAGTTCCTTAAGAAAGGCTTAGCCAATGCCCCCGTGCCCCAACCTTTACCTCCAGGGTCTTTTGCATTATCAAAATTTAAAGCCAGGGCTTAGGATCCATGACACAAAGCTNGCTACCATGACCATTAAACTATATTTTGAAGTGTCACTTTTGCATGTTTCTTGAACACCATCAGGGATAGTGACTCCATCATCTCTCTGGGCATCCTGTTCCAATGCCTCACCACTCAGTAAAGAAGTTTTTTCTAATATCCAATCTAAACTTCCCCTGGCACAACTTAAGCTCATTACCTCTTGTTCTATTGCTAGCTACTTGGCAGCAAAGACCAACACCAGCCTCATTACAACCTCCTTTTAGGTAGTTGTACAGAGCAATAAAATCTGCCCTTACCCTTCTCCAAACTTAGCACTCTAGCTCCCTCAGCTGCTCCTTGTATGACATGCCCTCCAAACCCCTCACCAGCCTCATCACTTTGGACAAAGTCTGGGACCTCAATGTCTTTCTTACACTATGGTGCCCAGAACTGAACACAATACTCAGGCTGTGGCCTCACCAGGGTTGCGTACAGGGGCACAATCACTTCCCAACTCCTGTTGGACACAGACTGGTTTTGATACAGGTCCAGATGCCATTTGCCTTCTTGGCTATCTGTGCACACTGCTGGGTCATGTTCAGCTGGCCATCCACCAGCATCCCCAGATCCTTTTTTACTGGGCTGCTTTCCAGCTACACTCCCCTAAGCCTGTAGCATTGCTTGGGGGTAGCGATCAAAGTGCAGGACCCAGCACTTATTCTTGTTCAACCTCAGCCCATTGATTTAACCTGTACAGATCTCTCTGCAGTGCCTTCCTACCCTCAAGTAGATCAACACTCTCACTCAATTTAGTGTCATCTGCAAACTTGCTGATGGTACACTTGATCCCCTCATCCAAATCATTGATGAAGATATTAAATAGAGCTGGCCAAAATACTGAGCCTTGGGGGACACAACTTGTGACTGGCCACCAGCTGGGTTTAACTCTCTTTACCACAACTCTTTGGGCCTGGCCATTCAGCCAGTTTTCAGTTCAGCAAGCAGTCCACCTCTTTATGCCATGTGCAGCAAGTTTCTTGAGGGAATACTGTGGAAAACAGTGTCAAAGGCATTACTAAAGTCCAGGTAGATAATGTCCACACCGTTTTCCTCATCCACTAGATAGGTCATGCGGTCATAGGAGATGAGGTTGCTCGAGCATGACATGTCTTTACTGAACCCATGCTGTCTGGATTTGATCCCACAGTTATCCTGCACTTGCTGTGTAAGCACACCCAAGATGATGAGGCCTTGAGTGATCTGT
>WBNM01024570.1:0-20040 GCA_013399055.1 Ramphastos sulfuratus | reverse complement strand
AACTGGCAGAGGGGAGATTTAGACTGGATGTTAGGAGGAAGTTGTTTGCAGTGAGGGTGGTGAGACACTGGCACAGGTTGCCCAGGGAGGTTGTGGCTGCTCCCTCCCTGGAGGTGTTCAAGGCCAGGTTGGACGAGGCCTTGAGTAACCTGTGCTAGTGGGAGGTGTCCCTGCCTATGGCAGGGGGTTGGAACTGGATGATCCTTGAGGTCTCCTTCCAACCTTACCATTCTATGATTCTATGATTCCCCTTTGTCCTGTCCCTAGACACCCTCATGAAAAGTCCCTCTGCAGCCTCCCTGTAGCACCCTTCAGGTATTGGAAGGCAGCTCTAAGGTTCCTCCAGAGTCTTCTCCAGGCTGAACACCCCCAGCCTGGGGTGGGCCACACCTCACCCTCACAGCAGAGGTGCTCCAGCCTTTGGATCATTTTTCTGGCCCTCCTCTGGACTTGCTCCAACAGTTCCATGTCCTTCTTACAATGAGGACACCAGAACTGGATGCTACTGCTGTGGAGATGTCACATCTCACCCCTAAGTCCAGTGAACCCTCCAGAGCAAGTTCCATGTCCTTTATGCACACAGTCAAGGTGCCCAAACCACAGACCAGGCAATGACAAGGTCTGCTCCCCAGCCAGTCTCTGCTCTGCCTGCCCTGACATCCAGGGCCACATTGTGACTTGCAGATGGCTTGTGCTGGGCGTTACAAAACCAAACACATACAAAACAAAACAAACAGAAAAAATAAAAGGAAATAAAAGAATCAAAAGCTGGTGATGCAAGTGGCTTTTTTCAGGCATCTCAAAGAGGACTCAAGAGAACCTAAGTGCAAGAAATTGCTGGAGAGGGAGGAGGATTGCAGCTCTCACACTGGCTGGCACCGTGATGCAGCGTTACACTCGGTGCTGGCACGGTGAGGAGATGACTGCAGGCAAAGCTGGGTGAAACTTTTTGTAGCTGGAAGGGTTTCTCACCACAAAACATAGCTCCAGCTACAGCAAATGCTCTCCCAAACGTGCTTTTAATTTGAATTGCTTTGACTTTGGGTTTTAAGAAGTGGCAAAGCATTGACATGGCATTAAAGCAAAATATTTCTGCTGCAATAGTCTCAACCTGCAGCCCTCTGCTTGATTTGATTCACTTTTTTAATCCAAGCAGTATCTAAACTGTAATCCTGTGGTGCTCACCTTATGGAAACAGTAGGTCTCAGAGGTTTGGAGCTAAAATTCTCATCTTTGATCTCTTGCACAATGGAAACCAACACATTACCAGCCAATTGAACCTGTTTCAGCCTGGCTTTGCCCTGTAACAGTCTCAGCGTGGCACTGAGCACTCTGAATGGAAAGATTTGCAGAGGGCTGGAGCAGCTCTGCTATGAGGACAGGCTGAGAGAATTGGGGCTTTCCAGCCTGGAGAAGAGAAGGCTTCCAGGAGACCTTAGAGTGGCCTTCCAGTATCTGAAGGGGGCTACAGGAAGGCTGGGGAGGGACTATTGACAAGGGCTTGCAATGACCGCACGAGGGGCAATGGGTTTGAACTGGCAGAGGGGAGATTTAGACTGGATGTTAGGAGGAAGTTCTTTGCAATGAGGGTGGTGAGGCACTGGGAGGTTGCCCATGGAGGTTGCCCAGGGAGGTTGTGGCTGCTCCCTCTCTGGAGGTGTTCAAGGCCAGGTTGGACGAGGCCTTAAGTAACCTGTTGTAGTGGGAGGGGTCCCTGCCTATGGCAGGGGGGTGGAACTAGATGATGCTTGAAGTCCCTTCCAACCTTACCATTCTATGATTCGATGATTCTATGATTTGCAGATACAGAAGGATTTAAGAAGAATCTCAGTTCCCACTTCCTCTGCCTGCCTGAACCTCCAGACCCTGGGTCTGAACCATGCTGGATTCAGCTTTACCACCAGAGAAATGGTGAAGGTGGTAAAGCTTCTGCACCTGCCCTTGGCTGTTGGCTGGGATGTGTCAGGTTGAACTTGCTCTGATTAGCCATGGCAGCACCCATGCACTGCAAGCATTTCTGCATCAAGGTCTTCCCCTAACTCAGAGCTGAGAATATCCTTCTTGAAATGATGATTTCTCACTGCTCTTAGGGCTTGGCTTGAAATCCAGCTTCTGCCTGCTACACCTGGAGCTGAGGAGATGGAGCATGTGCCTGTGCTGTTTGTGCAGCTCCCAGCACAGCAGGGGCTGAGTTGTGCTGGCTTCAGCTTTTACCACAAGTGGTGAGGTGCTGCAGGAGCCCACGGTGCCCAGGACCTGTGTTTGCAAACCCTCACAACGCTTCTTCCTCAATGCTGGCTCTTTCTGCAGCCCCCTTAACTGCAGCCCCCAGCTGATTCTGACCCATGCAGAGGAAAGCACATGCTCAAGCTGCACAAACCAGTCCAGCCAGCCAGGGACAGAGGATTGGAAGCCAATCTGCTAAACGGGGATTTAGCCAGGAGGCAGCCCTGAGTGCCAACCATCTCCTAATACTCTCTTAAGGAGCCTAGCAGCACAGGCAGCTGCTGCTGCTTCCTCCCCGGCCCTCCTCACAGCTCAGCTCATCCTCCAGCTCTGCAGCAAAGCATTTCCAAGCAGAATTAGGTTTTGTTGTCTTCTTGCTACAGTGCCTTTTAATTAGGAGCACAGCTGCTCTGCAAACAGGGAGCTCACTTCTCCAAGAGTGCTCTGGAAAGTGATTACAATGGATTAAAGCAGAAAGGTTAGGCAATTTATTCAGCTGGCACTTAGCAAAGGCATCAGATTATTTTGTGCTGCAAAGGTGGTTGGAAAAGGAAAACAGATAACACCTCCTTGGCTCCCACTAGCCTTAGGGGCACTCTGCTGCACAGGTAGGTGTTGGATCTGGAATGCTGTCTGCAGGTTGACATCCAGGTGCTCTACCAGCTCTCAGCTCTGTTTGAGGGTGCTGGAGCTTTGTGGCTGGCTGTGGAGTTCCTCCACTTCAGGCAGGACTCGGCCCAGGATTGTGGATTCTCAATGTCCACTCTCTAATCTCCACTCTCTAATCTCCACTCCAAAGGACTGCTTACCTGGATGTCTGCAGAGTACCCTTTGTACCTGGCAGTGCCTTTCCATCCTGACCACTTGCTGGCACAGATTGACCAGACTGGGAAAGACCTTTAAGATCATGGAGTTCAATTGCTAGCCTAGCACTGACAGCTCCCCAGTTAAACCACATCTACTCTTTCATACCTCCAGGGATGGTGACTCCACTACCTCCCTGGTCAGCCTGTTACAATGTCTCATAACTCTTTAAGTGAAGAAATTCTTCCTAATATCCAACCCAAACTTCCCTTGGTGCAGTTGGAGGCCATTTCCTCTTGTCCTGTCAGTTGTTACTTGGTTGAACAGACCAACTCTCACCTCACTCCAACCTCCTTTCAGGGAGTTGCAGAGAGCAATGAGGTCTCTCCTCAACCTGTTTTTCTCCAGTCTAAACACCCCCAGTTCCCTCAGCTGCTCCTCACCAGCCCTGTTCTCCAACCCCTTCACCAGCTTTGTTGCCCTTCTTTGGACATGCTCCAGCCCCTCACTGGCTGCCAACTCCTCAGCTGGAGCTCCCCTCCTCAAAGGACTGTTGTGATTGACAGCAGTGAGAGTCTGGCCCATTGAGCCTCCCAGCCCTACTTGGGCATGGCAAGCTGGTGTGAGGCATCTGCTCAGCAGCTTTACTTGTGCTGAGAAAGCCTTCAGAGGTTTCACTCAGGAGTGGGAACATTCCTGTGCCCAGGAGCTGGATGAAGCCTCTTGTTCCTCTCTGGCCCAAAGCTGTGTCCTGCTCACTCTCAACTGCATGGCTTAAGCACTTAAAGCAGTGCAAAGGATAAAGCTCCTGGGAATTAATCAGCTTCACTACAAAGCTGAGGTTCTATGGGAGGATCTCAATCCTTCTCTTCTCCAAAGGATGAGCAGTGGGGGTCCCTGGCTGGTGACCTGATGAAGATCCAACTTGCACAATGTGTGAACAATCTAAATCTGCATAGCTTCTGGGGATTGAAACTCTGTATGTCTTCTGGGAGTAGAAACTAGAGCTGGCATCCTATCCAAAGAGATGCCTCAGAGCTGGCTTATGGCAAGTGGCAGCTGGATGGGGCACCCCAAGCACAAGCAGCTTCCACTGGCATGGTCATAGTAGCAGCAAGAAACCAGAATTATTTCCCAGTCTTCTGTGGATGTTGTGTGTGTTTCTGCTGGGCAGCATTGGATTGAACTTCTTCCAGTTGAAGAAGTTGAGTTGGAAGGGACCTTTAAAAGTCATACTAATATTTGTTCTCCCAAATGCTTACTTTCTACAAGAAAATGGGGTTGGGGCTCATAGAATTGGGTTGGGTTGGAAAGGACCTTTAAAGCTCAAGCTCATCCAGTCCAACCTCCCTGCACTCAGCAGGGACATCTGCAGCTAGAGCAGGCTGCTCAGAGCCCCAAACAGCCTCACCTGGAATGGTTCCAGGGATGGGGCAGCTGTCACTTCTCTGGGCAACCTGGGACAGGCTCTCACCACCCTCAGGGTCAAACATTTCTTCCTTCTCTCTAGTCTGAGTCTGCCTCTTTTAGTTTCAAACCATCACCCCTTGTCCTGTCAGAACAGAGCCTGCTCAGAAGTCTGTTCCTATCTTTCTGATTCACCCCTTTAAGCACTGAAAGGCCACCAGAAGGTCTTGGGGCTCTGTGGTAGCTTCCAAAATATCAACAAGCATACAAGGAATATGGTTTAGTGGCAGTGGCTCAGCAGTAGTGATGGATTTGTGAGGTCTAGGTGAGCAGCTGGACTTGAGGATCTCAAAGGTCTCTTCCAGTCTCAACAGTTCTGTGATTCTGTGATATCACAGGAACATAGAATGGCTTAAGTTGGAAGAGACCTCAGAGATCATCCACACCAACCTCCCTGCCGTGGGCACAGACACCTCTCAGCCAGACTTGGTTGCTCAAGGCCTTATCCAACCTGTCCTTGAACACCTCCAGGGATGGGGCATCCACAACCACTCTGGCCAACCTATTCCAGAGCCTCACCACACTCATAGACTCATAGAATGGTAAGGTTGAAAGGGACCTCAAGGATCATCTAGTTCCAACCCCTTGCCATAGGCAGGGACACCTCCCACTAGTACAGGTTACTCAAGGCCTCATCCAACCTGGCCTTGAACACCTCCAGGGAGGGAGCAGCCACAACCTCCCTCTTGCTGAAGAACTGATATGCACCACCAGGCCAATCCAGCCACTCAATACCCATGGGGTCCGTAGCCTGGGCATTGCCATGCTCTTCTGAAGTGGGGAGAACTGAATGTGCTGCTCCAGCTCAGAGCTGGCACAGCACAGAGGCACCTCAGGCTGCAGGAGCCTCGTGTTAACACACTTTGGTGTCTTCTCCTAGGAGATAGGGAGGGTTGGAGACGCTGAGATACTTGCGAGAGTCCTACTTTAAATAGAAGAGTCTCTGAGCAGGGTGCTGAGCATGTTGGAGTGCAATTCCAAACCACACAGCACCTTGTTTGCCCTCCCCTGGTTGTGTTTGGCTGATGTAGGCATATTTTTGTTTTCCCTCACTTTTCTGTCCTGTGTTGTCCCTTTTTTCCCCCAGCAATGCTGACTGCTCCATCTGCTTATTTATGGCCCGCCGCTCGAATCCGAATTTCAATTAGCAATCTGCTTTGTTTAGTTTTGTTTTAAACAAGGCATTGAGAGCTCCAACAAAGCTTTCAGACATGGAGCTGCTTGTCATGCAGCTGTTAAAGCTCTTCCATCATATCCATGAGCAAAATGAATTCCGTTGCTAGCAAGATGTGTCTGATAAATTAGGTTTAATCCTCCTCTGCTGCAGCAGATAGAAGGCACTTTGGTGAAGACAGAAAGATTTCAAATGACTGAGATGGGAAATGATCTTTGCCCAGTGCCCCACAGATGTTAAAGGAACTAAAACCTTGTGGAGTGAGAAATAATTCATCCTGCAATGGGAAAAGCTGTCCCTGGATTTCCACGCTGACTTCTAATCCTGACACTTCACATCCCCAAGTGAGNAGTAGCTCAGCAGAATGAGCAAGCTCAGCTGTATCTGTAGCAGTGAGAGTTGGTGATTCCAGCATGGCTGTGCCTGTGCTGCTCTGGTGTGTAGGAAGACCTAAGGGGTCTGGGCTCTCACCTCTTTGTATGTGATCAGGAGTTAGGAAGTTGATTCTGAGAGTCTCAAAGTGGGAATCTCTCCAAGTGGCAGTTAGTGCCATCTGCAGATCATAGAATGGCTCAGGCTGGAAGGGACCTCAGAGATCTTCTACTGCAACCTCCCTGCCATGGGCAGGGACAGCTCTCAGCTAGACTTGGTTGCTCAAAGCCTCATCCAACGTGGGCTTGAATATCTCCAGGGAGCAAGCATCCACAACCTCCCTGGGAAGCCTACTCCAGAGTCCCACCACCTTCATATTGAAAAACTTCTTCCTCAGATCCAACCTAACCCCACTCTCCTTCAGCTTCAAACCATTGCCCCTTGTTCTACTTCTAGACACCCTTATGAAAAGTGGAGCCTTCCTGTAGGATCCCTTCAGGTACTGGAAGGCAGGTCTAAGGTCCCTCCAGAGTCTTCCCTTCTCCAGGCTGAACAACCCCAGCTCCCTCAGCCTATCCTCACAGCAGAGCTGCTTCAGCCCTGGGATCATCTTTGTGGCCTCCTCTGGCCTCACTCCAACATTTCTGTGTCCTTCTTATGCCGGGGACACCAGACCTGGATGCAGTGTTCAAGGTGGGGTCTCACAAGAGTAGAGTAAAGGCAAAGAATCACTTCTCTTGACCTGCAGACCACACTCAATCCTGATACTGTGGTTTGCAGTTCCAACTGCACTGCAGGTTGCTCAATCTCTGGATTTCAATCCTCAGCATCCCTCACAAGAGGCCTTCTCCAGGCTGGCTTCATTGCAGTGAGGTTGGGTTTGACTCCAAGCCTGACACTGTAAGCTGCTTCAACACCCTATCAGTAGGGTATGTGACCAGATCTCAGTGGTTTGTGACTAAAATGAAGCTGGTGCTAAAGTTCTCAGCTGAATGGATGAGTTGGCAGTACCATAATCTACCCCTTACCATTACCAGTACTCCTACTTAGTGCCAATCCACCATCTGGCACACTGGGCACTGGAAACCTGACCACACAGGCTGCTATGTGCCCCGGGTAGGCTGTTCTCCAGGATGTGAGGAGATTCCTCCTGCTTGCCAAAGTGGTTTTCTTATGTGTCCCCTTCCAGCACACTGTAGGCGCTGAGAGCTGATCCCTTCTATGGGATGGATGGGCCTGGGAAAAGCTGCTCTGTGAGTGGGAACCAGGCCAGAGGGAGAAAGAAAGGACTGAAGGTAAGAAGACTCTACAGAGGGATGTGAAGAGGCTGGAGCTATTGGCTGCATGAGGTTCCACGAGGCCAAGAGCTGTGTCCTGCACTTGGGTCACAACAACCCCATTAAGATTCGAGGCTTGGAGCAGAGTGGCTGGAAAGCTGCCTGGAGAGCTCCATGTCGCCTGGAGACGTTGGCCAGCAGCCAGCTAAAGATCAGCCACTCAGGGGCCTTGGCTGGAGCACGTCCAAAGGAGAGCAATGAAGATGCTGAAGGGTCTGGAGCACAGGTCTGGAGGAGCAGCTGAGGGAACTGGGGTTGTGCAGTCTGGAGATGAGCAAGCTGAGGAGAGACCTCCTGGCTCTCTGCAACTCCCTGGATGGAGGCTGGAGTCAGGGAAGGGGTTGGTCTCTTCTCCCAAGGAACGAGTGACAGGACAAGAGCAAAGAGCCTCAAGTTGCACCAGGGGAGGATTAGGTTGGACGGGAGGAACAATTTTTCTCCCCAAAGGGCTGCCAAGTCCTGGAACAGACTATGCAGGCCGGTGGTGGAGTCCCCATCCCTGGGCGGATTTCAAAGCGGTGGAGATGTGGTGCTGAAGGACAGGTCTTAGCGGTGCCCCAGCAATGTTGGGTTAACGGCTGAGCAGGATGACCTTACAGGTCTCTTCCAGCTGAACAACTCTATCACTCTACAGCTCCACGTCGCCGCTGTGCCCTCTGACCTGCCGTCCGCAGCCGACACCCCATGCCCAGCTGCCGTCCCGCCCGTCCCCGCCGTGCCCCTCAGCCCTGCCATCAGCGGCCCGCAGGCCTCAGCCCGGGCGGCCACCGCGGCTGGCCCCGCCCCCGAGGCGGCCCGCAGCCAATGAGCGGCAGGGGCGGGGCGGGGCGGGCGCGTGCCGCTCTGTATAACGCGTCTCCCGGCAACGGCCGGCACGTCACTTCCTGGGGAGCCGCCGCGAGGCGCCGCCAGCGCGCGGCTAGGTGGAGCGGAGTGGACGGTGCCGGTCGGGGCAGCGCCTGCGGCGGGACGGGGCAGCCCGGTCCTGCCCGCTCCTAGCCCGGCGCCATGAGCGCGGAGCTGGACGGCGTGTCGGTGCACTCCTCCTCCTCCTCGTCGGGCTCGCTGGGCTCGGCGGCGGGACCGGCTCCGCGGCCGCTGTCGGCTAACGTGCGGCGGCTGCACCAGGCGCTGACGGCGCTGCTGAGTGAGGCGGAGCGGGAGCGCTTCATCCTCTGCCTCAATGCCTACCACGGCCGCCGCAACGTCTGCGACCTGGTGCGCTCTCTCCGTGCGCTCCTCGACGGACCCCGCCGCCGCCAGCTCCTGCCGCTGCTCCGCCTCGTCCTGCCGCGCTCCGACCAGCTCCTCTTCGATCAGTACACTGCCGAGGGGCCCTACTTGCCGCCGCCCGGCCGGCCCCCGCCTGCCCCGACCCCGCCGCCGGTGATCCCCGGTGAGCTACGGCAGGTGACCCTGCGGCGGAG
Organism: Ramphastos sulfuratus; assembly: GCA_013399055.1. Lineage (NCBI taxonomy): Eukaryota > Metazoa > Chordata > Aves > Piciformes > Ramphastidae > Ramphastos > Ramphastos sulfuratus. The sequence goes on along the minus strand of WBNM01024570.1, from coordinate 11,233 downwards.
CAAAGCCCACGAGGGGCTGGGCTTCAGCATCCGCGGCGGGGCCGAGCACGGCGTCGGTATCTACGTGTCCCTGGTGGAACCGGGCTCTCTGGCCGAGCGTGAGGGGCTGCGCGTCGGTGACCAGATCCTGGGGGTCAACGGCAAGTCTCTGGACAGGGTGACCCACGCCGAGGCTGTAAAGGTGAGCCGGCTCCGGACCGGGCTCCGGCTGCTGTGCCTCCCATCCTGCCGCGGCTCGGGCTCCGCTTCACCCGCGCCCCGTCCTGAGCTCCGCTGCAACGTGGTCCCGCGGTTCGTTCCCCGTGCGCCACGTCCCGCTTCGCTCCTTCGAGCCGGTGGCTCTGCGTGTGACTATCCCACTCCCTGCTTTCCTCTCTCCTCCATTTCCCGATGTTGCCTCCGTGCGCCCCGTCCAGCTTCGTCCTCTCCGGCTGCGGCAGCTGTTCCGTCCCGCTGTAGCCGGTGGGACGCCAGCCCATGAATCCCCCCTCTCCAGAACCGCGGCGGTGGAACCCGCAGCCCTTTCACGAAGCCTGTGCCGGGTTTGCATTGAGCCGGGGAGATCGCCCCGCCGGCGTACGGGCGGCAGCAGCCCTGAAGTTTCCGGTGCCGATAACGATGCCTGCCGGTGGCACGGGCAGTAACGAGCTGCCGGGCTCAGGCTGACATCAGCCGCAGCTCCGGACGTTAGGTTCGTCCCTTGAATGCTAGGCGATACTTTATCACCACGTCTGTGAAACGCAGCGCTGCTGCTTTTGCCTTCTGCTCACTCTTAGAGGTTCGTGAAGTTGGGAATCTGCTTGAGCTGGCTTTTAAGTCAGATACTCCGTCCTCTAGACCATGTTTTCTTCTCCCCCAAAAGTAGGGAAACTGTGGCACGGAGAAGCAGATCAACCCCCCTGCATCCCCCTCTCCAGGAGCGCACAGTGCCCAAGGCAGGAGCAGATCCCACATCTCCCTGTGTCGGGGGAGAAGGAGAACAGTTACACAACCGAAGTGTCCCCGGCATTTCCTGCGGCGCGTTTCTAGCCCTGGAGACCTGTTGTACGTAGCAGCAGAGGTGCTATTGGTGTCAGCTGTCTTAAGACTAAATGGGGCACCCCCGTAAATTCTGAGGTTTTCACCTAAAGCTCAGGATTTTAAAGCAAAATCCACGTTTGAGCCACCCGAACCACGCACGGAGATGATCTCGTGGCTGCTGGGCTCAGCCCGAGGTGCTCCTGTGGCACAGCAGCACCGGACACAACCCTTTTTGAGCTGGAGAATCTACTTTTAGGGCAGCACTTTGTAGGCAGTGGGTGGAGAGCTGGGATCTGGGGCGGCACAAGACTGCTTTGTAGCTCTTTGCCTTTTAATGCCGCTGTGATAAGCTCAGGAGCTTCTGTTGGCAGCCTGCTCCGTGTGCTGCGTTCATCTTGCAGGGCTCTGAGCAGCGTCCTCGCTGCCAGTCTGCATCCTCCATGCCCCTTTTTAAACCTCTGCCCCCAGCTCAGGGCGTGTTTTCCAGGTTGGAAAGGAGTCCGTGGGAATCTGAGAATAGGGAAAAGATTTGTAGCTTATTTTTACTTCCTAATGAGAGGAAAGCAGTGGTGGAAGCTTTGAGAAGTCACTCTGCAGTTCTCTGCCCTGAAGACTGGGGGGGAAAAAAAAATCCTCCCATATCTTGGCAGTGGTGCTGGGATGGGTAGAAACCAAGTGTCAGGAGTGCTCTGGTCTCTTCAGTGACTTCATCTCAAATTCAGCCCACTCTAGGTAATTCACATCACTTTGTCTGTTCTCTAATGTGCTTGATGCCTTCTAGACTATTAATACTGAGTGAAACTAAGTGCTTCCTGCACAGAAATAGTTCCTGTAGGACGTGGTTTGCCAGGGGGTTGTTCTGTGGCAAGAGCTGTACCCTCGTTAATGTGAGTCTGATAGAAAGGAGAACCTTAATTATCTGCTTGCCAGGTGAACTTCTTTGAACACCAATTTGATTACACACTCAGCTGTGCTGACATCTTCCAGAGCACCTGCACTCCTGTTACACCTGGGAAGGGCTTATGACCCCCCCATAGTGGTGGCAGGAACACTTGGGAAGAGTTGTGGTGATCTGCAGTAGTGCTGTGTGAGTTCCTCTGGGGACGTTAAAGTCGAGCAAGTGCTAATTTGCCCTCTCATGCTGCATTCAGAAGGGGAGGAACGGAGTAGATGGTGTGCAAGGAGGTGGAAATGAAGAGTAGATCACCTTTGGTGATGCTAAAGGGCAGCCTTTGGCGCATTTCCCCGGGGCTGAGTTACAAATACCTCAGCCCAATGTTTTGGATGTCGTGCAGGATGTCAGAGCTGCAGGGACAAGAGGTAGTGGTGATGCACAAGGTACAACCCCATGTACTCTGCTTCCCCTGGAAGCTTGTGATCTCTGTCTCCATCTCTGTCAGCAGCTCCCCCGAGGCCTCTGGCTGTGGTCTGGCTTTTTGAGCAGACGCAAGCCTTGTTACATCCTGATAGCCACACTGGTGTCTGTTGGTCTGCTTTGTAGTGGAGAGAAACATTGGATAAAGAGGCTTGTACCAGAGCTGGGTTTGGTCCATAAGTGTACCCTGCACTGGGCATCAAATAGAAGGAGGAAGGAAGAGGTGAGCAGAGAGAGGCTTGCTTCACACAGCCCCACGGCTGCACAGCTCTCCCAAATGCCATCTGCCTGCTTCAGAGGAGTAGATGTGGAGCTGTCTCTGTCAGAAACTGTCTGATGGAAGCACAGCTCCCGTTCCTGTCTGAGAAGGAGCTGATTCCCCTGCTGCACTTCCATCTTGACTGTCCTGCAGCAAGCAGCTGTCTGTCCGGGGCAGCGCTGCTGTTGGTCGTATGCAGATCGCACGGTGAGAGCTGTCAGAGCTCCTTCTCCAGGGCATAAGGCGATTGCCGAGCTCAGGAAGGCTCAGCCGCTGCTGCCCTGGGCTGCTCCCAGGCACATCACTCTGTCCAGGGTGAGCATGACAAACTTGCTTACTGAACTGAGATCTGCCAGGCTGATGCTCAGCTGTGAATGCAGGCAGCAGGGCAGTTGTTCAGAGCGAGCAGTGAATGAATCCATAGTCTTGCTCCAGCAGCCTCATAAGGGCATTCATAGAATCATGGAATTGCTTGGGTTGTAAAAGTCCTCTAAGATCATCCAGTCCAAATATTGACCTAACACCTCCATGGCTATTAAACTATGTCCCAAAGTGCTGTGTCCACGTTTCCTGAATACCTCCAGGGATGGGAGGGGGAGCACACTCCACCTTTCTGGGCAGTCTGTTTCAGTCCCTGACCACTCTTGCAGCAAAGAATTTTTTCCTCATCTCCAATCTAACCCTCCCCTGGCACAATTCCAGGCCATTTCCTCTCATTCTATCACCTGATACTGGGGAGAAGAGACCAGCCTCCAGCTGGCTTCAACCTCTTTATCACGGAGCTGTAGAGAGCAATGAGGTCTCCCCTCCAGCTGCCTTTTCTCCAAGCTAAACAACCCCAGTTCCCTCAGCTGCTCCTCCCCAGCCCTGTCCTCCTGACCCTTACCCAGCTTTGTTGCCCTTCTCTGGACCTGCTTCAGCCCCTGAATGTCCTTCTTAGAGTGAGGGGCCCAAAACTGAACCCAATATTCACCCAGCAGTTACCGCACCCAGTGGTGCTGTCTTGGTTGTCCCCTTCTCATGCATGTGTGGCTGTGCAGGAGCATCCCAGCCATTTCCAGCTCTTCCCTCTGGGAAGAGAGAGACTGACTGTGGGGTAAGAGCAATTTCTGTCTTCTGCCTTCTGTTGCAGGCATTGCTCAGAGCTGTGATGTACCAAAAGCTGAAAGCATGGCACTAGCTGAAAACTGGAACAGCACTGGGAAAGAGAGCAGATGTCCTGCATGTTGTCCTAGCTGAAAGCTGCCTGGCCCTCTGGGCCTGCTGCAGTGGGGTTTGGAGATCTTTGAGTGTAAATTAAATTAAAAAGTGGAATCCTGACTTAAAGGGCAAGATTACCTAAGCACTCAAAATCAATTCACTTAACAACCAGCTGCTTAACCTTTCTGTCAGTAGCAGAGTGTTCTGCCTTATCTGCTTTGTGCTCCTTGTTCTGGTGCAAATCACAATTAAGTGACTCCAGTCCCATGGCAGCTCTGTTGTTGCAGCATTCAAGATTGCACTTGAGCTAAAGATCACTGCCATTTGAGTTATGGTGGAAGTAAGTTTGTGTTCTCTGCTCATGTGAGACCCCCACCTGCAGCACTGCACCCAGTTCTGGTGCCCCTCCAAATAAGAGAGACATGGAACTGTTGGAGCGGGTCCAGAGGAGGCCACAGAGATGCTCAGAGGGCTGGAGAGCCTCCCCCGTGGTGACAGGCTGGGAGGGTTGGGGCTGTTCAACCTGGAGAAGAGAAGGCTGCAGTGAGACCTTAGAGCAGCCTTCCAGTGCCTGAAGGGGCTCCAGGAGAGCTGGGGAGGGACTTTGGACAAGGGCTGGCAGTGCCAGGATGAGGGGCAATGGCTTTGAGTTGGGAGAGGGGAGACTGAGAGTGGAGATGAGGAAGAAATTCTTTAGAGTGAGGGTGGGAAGACACTGGCACAGGTTGCCTGTGGAGGTTGTGGATGCCTCCTCCCTGGAAGTGTTTGAGACCAGGCTGGAGGAGGCTTTGAGCAACCTGCTGTAGTGGGAGGTGTCCCTGCCCATGGCAGAAGAATTGGAACTAGATAATCTTCAAGGTCCGTTCCCACTGTTCTGTGAGTCTATGAATCATATTTTCAGAGCTAACTTGGCATTCAGCAGCCCTGCTATGCACTGCATAATTGATATCATAGCAGTTTGTATTGATGAGCTGTAATATTTTGTCCAGAGCAGTTAAAAATTAGATACTTCTGGATTTAAATCATCAATATGTTACACAGGGAGGTGTTTCTTCTCTACTCAGGAGTTTGCATCAAACTTGCACTCACTTTGTCCCCCACCACTTACTTGTGTTACCTTCCAGTAGGTTTTTATGCCCTTTAAATTGTTTACAGAGGAAGGCAACAGGAGAAAGAGGGAAGTCTCCTGACTGATGGACAGTGAAGGTGCTGAAGAGCATAAGTCTTGTGAGGAGCAGCTGAGGGAACTGGACTTGTTCAGCCTGATGAAAAGGAGGCTGAGGGNGTGCCAGGATGAGGGGCAATGGCTTTGAGTTGGGAGAGGGGAGACTGAGAGTGGAGATGAGGAAGAAATTCTTTAGAGTGAGGGTGGGAAGACACTGGCACAGGTTGCCTGTGGAGGTTGTGGATGCCTCCTCCCTGGAAGTGTTTGAGACCAGGCTGGAGGAGGCTTTGAGCAACCTGCTGTAGTGGGAGGTGTCCCTGCCCATGGCAGAAGAATTGGAACTAGATAATCTTCAAGGTCCGTTCCCACTGTTCTGTGAGTCTATGAATCATATTTTCAGAGCTAACTTGGCATTCAGCAGCCCTGCTATGCACTGCATAATTGATATCATAGCAGTTTGTATTGATGAGCTGTAATATTTTGTCCAGAGCAGTTAAAAATTAGATACTTCTGGATTTAAATCATCAATATGTTACACAGGGAGGTGTTTCTTCTCTACTCAGGAGTTTGCATCAAACTTGCACTCACTTTGTCCCCCACCACTTACTTGTGTTACCTTCCAGTAGGTTTTTATGCCCTTTAAATTGTTTACAGAGGAAGGCAACAGGAGAAAGAGGGAAGTCTCCTGACTGATGGACAGTGAAGGTGCTGAAGAGCATAAGTCTTGTGAGGAGCAGCTGAGGGAACTGGACTTGTTCAGCCTGATGAAAAGGAGGCTGAGGGGAGACCTCATTGCTCTTTGCAACATCCTGAAAGAAGATTGGAGCCATGGGGGGGGTTGCCTTCTTCTAGTAGCAAGCAATACGACAAGAGGAAATTGCCTGAAATTGCAGCAGGGGAGGTTTAGGTTGGACATGAGGGATGATTTCTTCCTCAAAAAGGTTGTCAAGCCCTGGGCTGGGCAGTGGTGGAGAGGCTTAAATTAAAACTGTGGTGATGTGGTGCTGAGGGACGTGTTTTAGTGGTGACCTGGCAGTTAATGGTTGGATTGATCTTCAAGGTCTCTTCCAGTCTGAACAATCCTGTGATTCCCCATCGAGTGTTTGGCTTAATGAGCTCCACCAGCCTCAAAAGAGCTGCCCTGACTCCACCCTTTGCCCTGCTGTGCCTTTCTGTTTGTGCTGACAGCTGAGTAAACCCAGATAAGCTTGATCAAAACCACCAAACACAGACTAATTTCTATGCCCTGGTCTCTCAGAGCAAGGCTCTTTGCTCTGGGTGTAAAGATGTGGTGGCTTTGCCAAAGTCAGTGGGCTTGTGCTGGGTTTGTTCTGAAGGCACTGGGATAGAATCAGAGAATGATCTGGGTTGGAAAGGACCTCTGAAGGTCCAACCCCCGCTTGCAGTCAACAGGGGCATCCTCAGCTAGATCAGGTTGCCCAAAGGCCTGTTGAGCCTCACTTTGAATCATAGAATCATAGAATGGTAAGGTTGGAAGGAGACCTCAAGGATCATCTAGTTCCAACCCCCTGCCATAGGCAGGGACACCTCCCACTAGCACAGGTCACTCAAGGCCTGGTCCAACCTGGCCTTGAACACCTCCAGGGAGGGAGTGCCTTTGAGTATCTCCAGTTCAAGTCTACTGTCTTGGATCCTTCAGAGTAACATGGAGGGAAGCTGTGAGTTTGCTGCAGGCATGGTGGGGCTGGAGGGAAGGGTGATAATGAGGCAGGTCTGTTAGTGCCAAGGCAAAGGGCTCCAGCAGCAGGCTCCCCTGGTTCTCCTGCTGAAGGCTGCTCTGCAGTGCTGGGGTTTGCAGTTTGGGCACAGGCTGATTGCTCAGAGGATTCACTCCTTCCAAACCAGCCTCTCCATCTCCTGCTCCTCTAGTGCCAAGTGGGCATTAAAATATGATTAAAAGGAGATTCATGTTGTTTTTATGTTCTATTCATTTGGACTTTGATGACTCCAAGCAAGGTGATCTCTGCAGAGACCATAACATTTCCTTAGGAGGCAGGAAAAGCTCCAGCTGCTTGTGCCTGTGGTACTGCTGCAAGACCACTGAGAAATGACAAGAGAGATGTGCAGCCCTGAGCCTCAGAAGCATATTTAGAGCAAATTTACTTTGCAGGCAGCTTACAAGAAAGCAAATTTCGTTTTGTTGTTTCTTGTGATCCCCAATTAATTGATTATTGTTATCTGAGGCTGCTTATATGCTGTAGTCAGGAGTAATCACCACTGTGCTGCACAGGCATGGGAGCAGCCTTGGGGGGATGGATGCAGCTTGGTTTCTTTGGCTGGTTTTTACCTTTCTGAGTGCATGAGCCAGCAATGGGCACTTGCAGCCCAGAAAGCCAATGGCATCCTGGGCTGCATCAAAAGAAGTGTGGCCAGTGATGGAGAGAGGGGATCCTGCCCCTCTGCTCTGGGGAGACCTCACCTGCAGGGCTGTGTCCAGGTCTGGGCCACTCAACACAGGGAGGAATGGACCTGATGGAGTAGGTCCAGAGGAGGCTGTGAAGATGGTCAGAGGGCTGGAGGACCTCTCCTGTGAAGACAGGATGAGAGAGCTGGGGTGGTTCAGGCTGGAGCAGAGAAGGCTCCAGGGAGACCTTAGAGCTGCATTTCAATATCTGAAAGGGACCTGCAGGAAGGCTGGGGAGGGACTCTTTAGAAGGGCCTGGGGTGGTAGGACAAGGGGCAGTGGGTTGAAACTGGAGCAGGGATGATTTAGGTTGGACGTTAGGAGGAAATTCTTTGTTCCGAGGGTGGTAAAATACTGGAACAGGTTGCATAGAAAGATGGTGGAGGCCCCATCCCTGGAGACATCTCCTAGATGGAGCTATCTTCTAGCTGGAGATGTCCCTGCTGCCTGCAGGGGGAATAGGGAAGATGACTTTGAGAATCCTTTGCAACAGTCTGTGATTGTTTGTGATTCTGGGATGAATGAGGAGGTGATCCCCTGATTCTCTGAAGCTATTGGGCTCCTTCTTCAAAAGCCTGCTTGCTTCTCTCTCTGTCTCTTTATTTTTAGAAGTCACTAGCTGATCCAGAGCCTAGAAAGCTCTGCCTTTCCTGTGGGATCTCAGGTAGCTGAAGCATGGAGAAGAAAGATGTGAGTAGCATCTAACCTAATAGTTACAATCATGACCTGTTCCTTGGTCCTCTGGGTCTGCTTAGAAACAAAAGAGCCCCAGAACTGCACGAACCAAATCCTTACAACTTGAAACACCAGAGCTGTGCAACACCACAGGCTTCTGCTCTGCTTTGCTGTCCTGCAAAGAGAAGGCAGCTGAGCTCAGAGGGAAAGGGAGGGAAGCATAAAGCCACCAGGATCTCCCTCTAGGAAAAAGGGAGAGGGAAAAGGATCGCTCTTGAACTTGGAGATATCTGCATTTCAAATAGGTCTTAATGCTCCTTTAAGGGAAGGGCTGATGGCAGTGCCAGTGTAGATCTAGCAGGTGATGTTCTTGGTTTCACAGGCAGATCTGATGACACAGTGGAGCAGGCTGGCACCTCACCTGGTGTTGAGGGCCTGACTGTGGGGCTGAGGGGTGATGCTGCATGGTCACTGTGACCAAATTCCTACCAGCTGTGACTTGGAGCAGGCTGAAGCTGCACATAGAGACAGCATTAGTGGGAATGTTGGTTTAACTGTTACACTGGAGTTAGGAGCAGGTTATATTTGCTACTCTGCCACTGATTTCCCTCAGTGGGCAAGTCATTTAGTCATCTGTTTCCCTTCATTACCCCAGCAAATCACAATCAGTCCTAATGAAATCAGATGACATTATAGTGATGGGAAAGATGAGAATGAGGTCCTTAATCTCTCCTCTCCTCATAATGCGAGGATGAGAGCACTTGGCATCGGTACTGGGCTTGTTCATCAGGCTTGGTATTGTTAGGCCATCCTTGAGCTCTTGGAGCATAAACATTATTTAGTGGGCTCCTTGTAAATAAAGACTTTTTGCCTCGGAGAAACTGCTGGGATAGCCCCAAGGATAAAAGCCTCCTCTCCTCCCAGAACCCATTAGAAGAAAACAAAAGCATCGGCGTGCAGCATCAGAGGTCTTTTACTCTGTTCCTCTGTCCTCAGGGAAGAGGATGCATTTTCTTGACACTTTTCTCAATGCCACATCTGCTGGGAGAATTATTCAGCTCTAAACCCCCTTCTCCTAAACTGACAACGCAGCTGCTAAAACGATTTGGCTTAGCTGCCTTTGACTGGGTGCTCTGTGAATTCTCCACCAAGTGCTTAGCAAATGCAGGTGATGCAAGGTCCTGGGAAGCTTGAAGGAGCTCTGTCCCTGCCAGCTGCTTGCTGGCAGAGTGAGACTGAGCCTCTGGGGGTGGGATTTGCTAGCAGGGAAGGCTGGAAGGAGCTCTGCTTTGAGCAAGCACAGCCTGGGTGTCAGAGAACCACTGAATGGTTAGGGGTTGGAAGTGACCTCTGAAGATTGAGTGCAACCTCCCTACCAGAGCAGCATCACCCAGGGCAGGTGACACAGGAATGCATCCAGGTGGGTCTTGAAAGTCTCCAGAGATGGAGACTCCACAACCTCTCTGGGCAGCCTGTTCCAGTCCTCTGCCACCCTCACAGTAAAGAAATTCTTATGTTTAGATGGAACTTTCTATTGCCAAGCCAACCTCATGAGATTCAACAAGGCCAAGTGTAAGGTCCTGCACCTGGGTAGGCACAATCCCAAGCACAGCTCCAGGCTGGGTGGGGAATGGCTGAGAGCAGCCCTGAGGAACAGGCCCTGGGGGTGTGGGGTGATGAAAAACTCAACCTGAGCCTGCAGTGTGAGTGCAGCCCAGACAGCAACTGTGTGCTGGGCTGCAGCAAGAGCAGTGTGGGCAGCAGGGCAAGGGAGGGGATTGTGCCCCTTTGCTCTGCTCTCCTCAGACCCCAGCTGCAGTCCTGTGTGCAGTTCTGGAGCCCCCAGCACAGGAGGCCCTTCCAACCTTACCATTCTTTGATTCTATGATGAGTTTGTGCCCATGACTGCTTGTCCTGTCACTGGGGACCACTGAGAGGAGTCTGGCTCCATCTTCCTGCCACCGACCCCTCAGATAGTTGTAAGCATTGATAAGATCCCCTCTCAGACTCCTTCAGGCTAACCAGCCCCAGCTCTCTCTCCTCAGGAGAGATGTTGCAGTCCCCTCAGCGTCTTTGTGGCCCTGTGCTGGACTCTGTCCTTGGCATTTAACCAAGTGTCTTGCTCATTTCTCCTCACCAATTCTTTCAGAGAGAGTTTTCTCACCAAGTAACTCCCTGGATCTAGGCACTCTGGGTTTGGTGGTGGGGCTCAGGGTATCTGTAGCCTTTGTTTGATGTGGAGTGGAAAGAGAAGACAAGAGGATCTGGATTTTCCTCATACACCCCCACTGCAAACAGCACCTAAAGAGCTTTCCAGGCTTGCACTGAAGTAAAGCTTTGGGAAGTGTGCAGTTCTGGAGCCCCCAGCACAGGAAGGACATGGAAGTGTTGGAGCCAGTACAGAGGAGGCCACGAAAATGCTCAGAGGGCTGCAGCAGCTCTGCTGTGAGGACAGGCTGAGAGAGTTGGGGCTCTGCAGCCTGGAGAAGAGGAGGCTTCCAGGAGACCTTAGAGTGGCCTTCCAGTATCTGAAGGGGGCTACAGGAAGGCTGGGGAGGGACTATTGACAAGGTCTTGCAATGACAGGACAAGGGGAATGGGTTTGAAGTGTCAGAGGGGAGATTGAAAGTGGATGTTAGGAGGAAGTTGTTTGCAGTGAGGGTGGTGAGACACTGGCACAGGTTGCCCAGGGAGGCTGTGGCTGCTCCCTCCCTGGAGATGTTCAAGGCCAGGTTGGACAAGGNAGCTTTTTTCTTGTACCAATTGTTTGTTCCTGCCTGCCCAGCCACACATGCTCCTCATGCAGGCAGTGTGGATGCTCCTGGTCCCTCTGCACAGCAGCATCCCCTGCTCTTTGGAAGGCAAGACAGGGAAGGGACACACTGGATCCAAAGCATTTTATTTACAGCTACAGACTGCAGTCTGGGGCAGGGAGAGTCTCTCCATGTGCATTCATGCAGTATCTGGCAAGCCTGACCTTGACCAAAGTGTGTAGTGGGAGCTGGAATAGCCTTTTATGAGTCCCGCCTGCAGAGGATCCCTGGATCAAGCCTTTGGAGGCAGGTAGGCATGGAATCATGGAAAGGTTTGCCTTGGAAGGGACTTCTAAAGGTC